>CAUYSK010003160.1:0-39235 GCA_963575035.1 Avahi laniger
TTTTTACTCAAAGTCTAGCCAGTTTATTTACTTCCATAGAACATGGGAAAAATAAAGACAGGCACATATTCAGGTATTATTTGGACTTAAACTCATAGATGATTTCAGATTTGAGTAGATTCTGTTGGAGGAAATTGGGGAGCAATGTCATTACTGAAATTGTGAACATAACTTTACCTGGAGATGGAGACTCTATTAGTGTGTAATATTTATTATTAGGTATGTGTGATTGTAAGTAGAAAAATAACTTGAAAGAAAAGAACAAATTTAGACATTATAAAATGTTAATGAGATTAATAAACTATAGAGTGTTTTCTGTGGATTATAACTATTTCAGCAGTACAGAGAAGTGAGCAACCATAGAAAGATTCAGATTTAAGAAGATGAAATGTAAGTTAAGCGTATGCTAAGTGAGGCATACGTTCCAGCTTCATTCAAAAAATGCCAACTATGAGGCCAATAAGATAGGATTGGCCTTGTGGGTAGGACTCTGAGGAATGAAAATGATAACAGACAATAAGTTAATAGAATGCCTCGGGCAATTACAATAAAGGGGAAAACAGGGTGGAAACAGACTTCATTGAGGATGGGACCAAGGGATTACAAAATTATACAGGCACATTGCGTTGGTGGACCCAGCTGTTAGATGGCTCTATCAGGGGCAAGTCTTCGGAGATAGAATAGAGAAAGCGCTTCTCCCTCAAACTCTCAGACTCCGGTTAGCATATAGGAAAACAGGAGTGAGCACAGGTACTTAGAAATGAGACCTTTATTTCACACTAAATTTTCATTTATTGTCACATCCATTGTCATTCATTGATCTGTCTCGCTATTCCTGCACTCTTGTTATAATTTTATGGTGTATTTTAATATCTAAAATATAAGGAAGCTTACTCTTTATTGATCTTTTCTAGAATTTTACTCAGTTGTTTCTTATGCTTATTATTCTACTTGCATTTTAGAATCCCTTTGTCAAGTATCCTGACCTCCTTGTGACATCTACCCAACCATCTGCCACCTATGTCTTAGTCATGTGTGGGTAGGCTAAACTGAGGTAGTGAGTGACCCCCAAATCTAAGCAGGTTAATACAACAGCAGTTCAGTTTTCACTCAGAGTCTATGCCCTCCGAGTAAAAAGGCATTGGTGTGAGTGGGGCAGGAGAAGGGATTTCTCCACAGAGTTATTCAGGTACCCTGGGTGACCGAGGTTCCAGCGCTGTGTAGCTCCACTGCCTATATCGTGTCTCCTCCTCAGCTCGCGGGTCCAGAGTCGGGGGAGAGCAGCTGCGGAATTGCGTGTGGGTTAAAGGGACGGTGGCACTGTCCAGCAGCACTTTCTGCCATAATAGAAATGTTCCAGAATCTGCACTGTCCAATACAGTAGCTGTTAACTATCTGTGACTATTGAATGCTTGAAACAGGACTAACGTGGCTGAGAAATTGAGTTTTAAACTTCGGGGAAAATTTTATTTAATTTTCAAAATAAATAAGCGCACGAGGCTAGTAGCTACCTAAGGGGACAACGTCGGTCCAGAACTGGTTGTCTAGTCAAGCGTCACGCAGGGGAACTGGGAGTGTAGGGGAGTGTATGCTATGTGCGGTGAGCTTTGCTGTCTCTGCCCTGACTCCAAAAACACAACACCACCAAACACACACACGCATGCACAAACACACACATTCCCACTGGGAGTTTCATTGTGATTTTAGCAAAGTCATATTTTAATCTTTTAAACATAGAGTCTTCATGCTCAAGATGTAACTTTCCACTTATTCTGGCATTCTTTTATTTCTAAGTCATGTTCCTAGATTTTTCTGCACATAAATCTCATATATTTCTTTTAGAGATGACTTTTGAACCAGACAGACCATTGTTAGAATTTTAGCTCTGCCACTTATCTTAAACTAACATAAACTCTACTTACTCTAAAATAGTTATGTAACTTCTTTAATGATCAGTTTTCCAATCTATAAACTTAGGAGAATTATAGTATCCGCCTACCCACTACCATCACTGTTGCTGCTGCTAATGTTATTGCCACTGTTATTCCTCCTCCTATTCCAACTACTGTCTCATTATTATCATCATCATTATTATTACCAAGTAGCAAGGACTTTGTGTAGATAATATTATTTAGTTTACACAAGAACCAAATGAGGTTAATGAATTTAAATCTGGTAAGAATGTAGTTAGCACAATGATGGGTCCATATTAAATACTTAATATATTTTATCTGTTGTTGCTATTGATACCGTCAACATGAACATCATCATCATGGTATCATCATTGTCATCACCACCATCATCATCATTATTACTGTCATCACCATTGTCAACTGTGGTTGTGTCCTTAACATCCCTTCCACCCTACCCCATCATGAAGGAGCAGATTTGTTTAGGATTGTTCCCACTCCTGACTCCAAAGGAGGGTGATTCTACCCCAAGGCTATAATGACAGGTTCAGGATGCCCATATAACCCAGGCCAGAGCCAATTAAAACATGGAATGCCATTAGTCACAATGACTTGTTGATAGGTTTGTGACCTAAGATGAGCAATTAGAGAGAAGGCCAAAACTTAAAAATATGTGTGTGTGTGTGTGTGTGTGTGTATGTGTGTGTGTGTGTGTATATATATATATATATATATATATATATTTTAGAGACAGGGTTAAGTGCAGTGGCACGATCATGGTGCACTGCAGCCTCGAATTCCTGGATTCAAGTGATCCTCCTGCTTCAGCCTCTCCAGTAGCTGATACTACAAGTGCAGACCACCATGCGCAGCTAGAAGCAGCCCAGAAGTGTAGTTCAGCTGTAGAAGGAGAGATGATCTTTCCTAGGGTGTGAAAGAAAAAGGGAGACCAACAGACAGAAGCAGGATACTTGTTAACACTGTGCCACTATATTGAACATCATTTGAGGACTGCTCTACCCGTGGGCATTTTGGGTATATCAGTCAACAAATTTCCTTTACTGTTTGAATTTTTTTTTTCCTTTCACCTACCACTAAACAAACCTGATTGAAATAATAAGCATTCTTCTCATAATTCTTCAAATATATTAATTGGGTATTTCAATATATTGGGAAGCTATATACAGCGATTCAATAATTGCTTTGAAATTGGACATCTTACCAAATTCTTTCTGTTTGTTATTACTTTTTCAGATGATTCTTTTGGGATTTTCTAGGCATATAATAATGTAATTTGAAAATAACATGATGTTTGCTTTCTCTTTTCCAAAATTAAATAATATTTTCTCTTTCTTAACTCATTAGTTAGTAATTCTAGAAAAATGTGAAATAATAATGGTGCTAGCAAACATCCTTCCCTTATTTTTGCTGTTAATGGGCCTTTATTGAGGTATACCAACTCAAAGAAATATTCTTATTTTCCTATTTTCTTCAAATTGTTGATATCAAATAACAGGTCTAACAAAAATGTCATTCCTTCAAAGATGACTAATCAGAAATTGGTAACAAAGAGTCCATATAAAACTTCCTACAACAAAAAGGAAAATGAAATATCAAGGGAACTGAAAAAGGAAAAAAAAACAAAGATAGAATAGTTGCAACACAGAACTTAAAAATGAATTAGGCGCAGTAAAGGATCTATACGGCAAAAATTTAAATCAGCAAAGCATAGGACAGGCTTAAAGAAATCTTTAAAAAAAAGCAGAATAGAGTGATATAAAAAAATTTGAAGAAAGTATAGACTATAACGAACAATATAGAAATCCTAAATATGTATATTTTGTGTGTCTAAAAAAGAAAAAGGGACCGAAAATAATTTCAAAAAATAAGAGAAAAAGTGTTGCTTTAAAGATGAGAGAATGAATCTTCAGATAAAAATGCCTACAGATACATCAGAAATCCTGAGAATGCTGCTATATGAGAAAAATAAAACCTGTGGACTGGGATATTGAAGATTTATTCGAAAGAAAACAGAATTCTGTCATTCTGGTTTTGCTTTGTTCCACGGCTTCTGAACGGGGTGGCGATTTTGGTGATAATCTGAGTCAGAATGAGGCCCCAAAGCCTTTGAGCTTTTCATTTAGTGCGGGGGCTTTCCAGCCACCTCTGGTAGGCAGCCGCCAATGACATGTTTCCAGACCCCGCCTCTTCGGCTAAAAAGCCAGTGCGACCACTCAAATGGGGCGGAGGCTGTCCGCTGTGGGTTTTATCCTCCTTCCCCGTCTTCCTGCCAATTGCGATGGGGGCTGGCAGGAACTCTAGGTTGGTTTTCCTGCATCCATTGT
This sequence comes from Avahi laniger, assembly GCA_963575035.1. Lineage (NCBI taxonomy): Eukaryota > Metazoa > Chordata > Mammalia > Primates > Indriidae > Avahi > Avahi laniger. The sequence continues at coordinate 4,256 of CAUYSK010003160.1, forward strand.
GCAGCTTCTACGCAGCGACAGGCCCTGCCCCCATCCCACTCCGAACCCCGGCTCTCCCCTGGGGATCGGGGTGCGAGCCGGCAAACGTGGGACACGGGAAGGACTCCTTCCTCAGTTTGCATCAGGCACCAGGGCACCGTTCAGTGACGTGAGAAAGGTCTGCGATGCTTCTGCAGTTCCCTTCCTGTTTGTCCACTTTGTGTTGTAAGAAGCCAACGTTCTTTAACCCTGCAGCAGGAGGATGGGGCCCTTATACATTTCTGCATGAATAACGTTTTTTTCTGGCTTTTTTCTCTGTCCCACTCTACTAGCTTATTGTCCTATATGGCACAGGAGGATTTTTATAAATATGTATTTATATTGCCATATTTTCCTTATGTCCTACTCTTTAATTCTATCAAAATTACATCTTTTAATTTTTTGTTTTCTTGGTCCAACACCTAATAAAGACCCTGAACAGAATCCTTAATCTATTATGGTCTGATTCACGTCTTGCTATGTCTCTCTAGTCCTGTGAGATATGTTCTGCATAGTGGATGGTGAATATTATCATGCACTGTGTTCCCATTTGACTTCAAGATGATACGCAGCCTTTAAAAAAATGCGAACAGCTCTAGCACAGTGCATCAGTCAGGGTCAAGCCAGGAAAACAGTCTATAGCAGGTCATTTATTAGATGAACTTTAATATGGGAAACTAGCAACAAATTGTTAGAATTGATGAAAAATCCAACGGGTGAGACTAGCAGCTGCAGAGAATTGCTCTCACTGCCAGGGATGGACAGGCACACAGAGGAGAAAATGGGGTTGTGAGAGTCCAAGAGCCAGGAACGGCTCATCCACAGACAGGCAGAGACACAGTGAGCAGTGCTAACGGCGAGCAGGGACGATGCGGGAGCCACAGCCACTGCTGGATACACTGTCCAAAGCAGAGAGAGAGAGAGAGAGCAGCACAGACTTGCATCTTAGTTCATTCGGGCTGCTGTAACAAAATACCTTCAGCTTGGTGGCTTATAAACATCAATACGGTTCTGAAGTCTGGGAAATCCAAGGTCAACGTGGCAGCAGATTTGATGTCTGGCGAAGGCCTTCCTGGTTCATAGAATGGCAGCTTCTCCTGGTGTCCTCGCAGGGTGGAAAGGGTGAAGGAGCTCCCTTTGGCCTCTTTTATAAGGGCGCTAATCCCATTCATAACCTAATCACCTCTCAACACTAACACCTTGGTTAGGATTTCAGCACATGAATTTTGGGCAGACTTTCAGACCATAGCCTCTAGCATTTTCCTTCCTCTTGCTTAGATCTGCCACTGGCTGAAGCTCACTGGAAATGTGATTTTACAGGCATCAGCCCCCTTGAGTGCCAAGCAGAGCAAGAGAAAGCAGAGAATGGATCTGAGGGTAAACAGGTAAACATGACATATATCCATGATCTCATGCAAACACAAAAGGCTCGTCAAAATTTTGAGAAAAATTTAAAATGAAAGACTGAATCTTGCTTTGATCAAGGGAAACAAAAAAAAGATGCTTCTTTCATGAAGCTACCCCACCTTCCCTGATGGTTGAAATCCCCTTCATAGGAAGTAAAACTTTGGTTCATCAGATACCAGGCAGAGTAGTACACACTCCTGGGAGAGAGAACACCTCTACCTTTTCCCTTCTTTCTATTCCTTTATTGCTAGAAGGTGTAGTGCCTATTATTCAGTGGACACTGTGTTAGGCTCTAGAGATAAAAACTTTAATAATAGACACACTTTACTAAGACACAGAAGTACAATATGTCAATAGTTATAATTTTGAACTGAAACAGACTTATATAAAGAGCATGCTATGAGACTAAAGAAGAAGGAACAACCAATGCAAGAGCATTTTGTCTGGGTCTTGAAGAGCGAATAGGAGTTAAAGAAGAGAAGAGGAGATACAAGGACAGAGAAAGATGGAGACATCATCAGAGAATGGTGAGGCCTTGCACATGTATAGGAGAACAACAAAATCTAAACTGCATCAATGCAGCACTGTTCCTTCCCTGACCTACCCCCTCAGCACGCCCACGTACTCATGGAAGGCATTATTGCTCAGTTCCAGTACATTTCTCAAATGTGCCTGCACTCAACCTCAGAATCCTCCCCAACACAGGGCCACCGACATCTGTTCCTAACTGACCAGAGATAACACTGTGAAATAAAACCCTCTGTCCTCTTTAAACCCTTTTACCCTTGGTGGATATAGTATGTTTTATGTGGTGAGGGGCATAGATAACTGAAAGAGTGTAGAAGGGAAGATTATGAAGCTGGGAAAAGCGTACAGGAAAGGAAAGCTGACAGCACTGATATCTCACAATTCAAGATGTGACCTTAGAACAACCCTGTGAACAAAACATACTGATGTATCCCTGGCAGAGGCTGCAACTGGGCTTTGGGTAGAGAACTTCCAGTTGCTGCAAACCCTCTCCGAAGACCCTTTTGAAGTTGTGTCTGCATCTGTGAGGTCAAGTTTAGGGGAGATAGTGTCTGCCTGCAACATTAGTATGATATTCTGGAACTTTCCGTAGTGGAGATTATTACTAGATAGATTATTACTATCTATAACAAAATAGAATGACTAGAAATATTCTGGGTCTTCTTGTACTCCTCCAATCGCCCCCTTCCTGGCTTCTTTGCTACCCATTTTCTTCCAGGCCTCCTAAATGTGAATATTCTCTAATGAAGTAAGTTGGGGTAGTACCTTTGCACAGTAAAGAGAACAGGCTGAATTTTAGGGCAAAATTTCTTAATTACAACTGGATTTTCCCCTGGGATTTTAAGGTACAGAAACTTTGGGTTATGACATAGCTTCAGGTTTGCAAGGCTTGTGAGCTCACATGCAGTCCTGCATCCATAAATCACTGTCTTGGAACTGATTTTATTAGACAGATATAATGAATAGAGTACCTAAAGGTACACACGTACTGTTTTTCAGAAGCTTTAATATATTATGCCTTTTGTTAATTGGAAATTAGCTGAAGCATTCTTATATGTATTATTACAAGAAAAATGACTTAGCACCACCCCATGAGTTTCCAGGTGATTCTATCAGCTTCTCTAATGATCAGCAAAGATGCCTATAGAATAGAATATTAATGAAAGAAGAAAAGTCCAAATGTACATTGATAATCATTTCATAAACCATCCATTTATTTCCACAGCGTTTGCATGCAGAATTTTGCCAGGTGGTTTGTACTCCTTAGAGGCTGAGATTTGTGTTAAGTGTTTTATTCCCCACATGAGGGCGTCAGCGCTCTAAGCAGCTTTGGATTTTGCCTCCCTGGGTCTGACTTTAAGAGCTCTATTTTGAGAAAACGAAAGCACTTTATGAGCCTCATACATCTTAGACTATATAAAATTAACATTTGGTTTATCTTCCTGGAGAAGCCATTCATTCTTTTCTATTGTTCATTTAGCAGTGTAAACGATACCCTTCTTCCAAGGGGGAAGAAAGAGATGACACACCCGTGACACTGTCACTCCCTGTGCCCATTTATGCCTTTGCAGTCCACCAGGGTCAACTAGTTTCCGTCATATGAAAGTGATGTGTAGAATTTTGATGAGCGGTAGTACCGTATAGCACATGTTCATGTGCAGTGAAAGCTGATCCATTTTTAAGACCGTGTGTGTATGTGTGTTCATATTCCATGGATTCACTTTCACAGCTCTGGATGCAGCCATCACACATTATCTTAGGTTAATTCCAAATTTCACACTCTTAGGTGAGAGTAGTTCAAGGTAATTTTATAGGTAAAACTAATATAGTTAGATCCCAAGTATATTACCCTCGGTCTAGTTGTTGGCATAAGGACTAAGGGCTTCTCAGTGAGAACTTGCAATGGCTTGACTTTCTCTCTGCCAATTAAGAATAACTTAACCAGCTCAGCATTGACAGCAGCCCAACAAGCCCCTACCTGCGTTTTGAGCTTTATCTCTGCTTACTCCATTCTCAGATGGTGCACAGGTGAATGGATGGTTCACACGCTGTTGTTGGCACATGGCAAAGGCATCCCACACTGTGTCGCCATATCTCATTCTGTCTGTTCTGCTTGGAATGGCATTCTTGGCCCCATCTGCATTTTAGAAGCCCGACTCCTTCTCAAGGCCCAGGATGGACCCGGCTCCTCTGATTCTTGTTCTGATTCTGCCCTCTTCACCCTCCAGGGTGTGATCTCTCTAACAAGAATGCCAGGGGCACATTGTCATTGATTCCTGGGCACTAACTGGCCCCATTTTGTTATTCTCAAATGTGGCTGATATTCCCTTATCACCTTATTACGGAGATGATACTAGACCCATCATTTTGCTCCTTTAAAGCAGGAGCTTTTGCTTTTCACCCAAAAGGGCAGAACAAGGATTTCCCTTTTAGCATTTTTGTGATGTCCTTCTTTAGCTTCTTCATTGAGCTCGCGTCCTCCCGTCCCAATATTTTATGTGTGATGTGGCTCTGTAACCATTATCGGCCTACCCAGGAGTCACAGCTGGCAGGTTTTGCTTGGAGGGAGTGGTGTAGACTCAGCTTGCTCAGTCCCTGAGACCCACTGTACCCCGTTCTCTCTAATTCCTTCTTCTGACATTTCTGTCAAGTGGCTGGGGTGAAGGTGAAGGAGAGTCACAAGTTTTAGTCTACAGGGGAAGTCAAGTTCAGAGAGGTTATGAATTGGTCTAGTCCGAGACAAGAAGCAGAGGGGGAATAGAACACAGGATAAACTTGCAGGCATCAGAAACCACCCCTCCGGGCTTTATCACTGCTAGAGAATTTTCAACCCATGACTTTTCTTTTCTGTTTCTTGCTTTTTTCTTTTTAATCTGGAAATTATGACAACTGTTTTTTTTACTAGAAGATAATGAAAACAGCACATAAAGGCTTCTGGAGTCGCTGAAATCTTTCACTGCACATGCAGCTAATAATTATAACTACTCCCTCCCTTCATAGCTTTGCAGTTCAGGTATTTGACCAACAAATGATTATTGTGCACCTATCGAGTACCAGGCTCTGAATGTCCTTGCCCACATGAAGCTTACTTTAGCAAGTCTACTCTTATGAACTCTAAATTTAACCTTTTCCAGAATGTTTCTTTCTGGGTAAAATATGTTATTCAGAGTCCTGAAAGCACAATTCTTTGACATAGTTAATCTATTTTGGAAAAAAATACATATACGCAATTATGGGGAAAAAAAGCAGAATTGGATTTAGCTTTAATTTCGTGTTAAAGTACCAAAATTTGGGGATAGTTCAGCCAACCTAATCTTCTACCATTTCTACCATCTAGGGTCTGAGACTGGTTAATATTTTATTCCCAGGCACCTGTTTGTGTGGCATCAGAGCCTTTCCCAGGTCTATCCCGGACGCATATATTTTCTGATTCAATGCGACTGAGTTTTCTAAGAACTTTTCTTCCTTCTTTTTGAAGTTTCTTTCAAAAGATTTTGAAAAATACTCTGCTCTGTTCAGGAGTAGTCAGGCGTACAGATGAACCGTCTTTGTTTTATGGCTGAACAACCTCCCCTCCTGGAGCACCTCAGGGGGAACCCATTCAACTGATCCCATCGTCGCTTGTCTCCTTTCTCTGCTTTGTCCCTACTCCCCTAGTGAACTCCATGAGTTTAGGTATTCCCCAAATATCCTTGCATTTATTTTCCCAAAACTACCTGTGGATCTTAAAAAGTGGGAAGCAAGATATAGCAGCCAAAAAATTATGTGCTCCTCATTGTACCCTGCTATTTTTTTCCTTTATTTTTCCAATTGGTTCTTTAGTTGAGATAGAATTTGAGCCTGACAACAAATATTGAGCTTCAGAATTCCAAGTTCACGGGCAAAAAACTTGTCCTCCAGTAGAATTCAACAAAGATGTATTTATATAATTCCAGAACCCTGGGTGTTTGGGGGAGGGAGTGGAGAAGCGGTAACTATAGACTGGGATAGGTTTACACTATACCAGTAAAATCTAATAAACGAGCAAGCTCTCAATACAACTCAAGAAAAATCTCTCCACCCTTGCTTTAATTACCATTTGAATTGGGTTGTAAATATAAATTATTTTAATAGTCACTTTATTTTTCCTCTTTGCTTTGTCATGGAGTTTTGGCCTTCAGTTGTTCAATTTTATTTTCTGTACTTTGCCTGTCAGCTCTATTTGGCTACAGTAAAAGAATCCGTTCGACTCAGTTCACTTTTAAGGGATGCATCTCATTCCTGCTCCATCTCACTGCTTGTTTGTTTAACAATTTCATCCCCAGATTTTCTGCTTTCTGTTCTGGTTTCCCAAAGCCATTGCTCCTTCTTATATTAGTTTCTTCTGAAGCTTATTTTTTATTTCCTGAAATTTTTGGGTGCTTCCTTTAGTCTTTTCTCTTCTTGTGTTTTCTTCACTTTCTGTTTTTATCTGGTCATCTGTACAGAACCACCAGGTCCACAGTCCCAAGGCCTCTGTGTGGAGTTAGTTTGTCTATTGGTTTATGAAACTTTTGAAGCCAGAGGAAGAAAAATCACTGTTGTTAATCAAAATCTCTGTCATTAGCAATAATATTGTGCTTGAGTACCTCAAATACTCAGACAGTTTAAAGACTCATGAGGGTCCTCAAATGAATAGGCAATAGAGAAAAAAAATACTTTTATATCCATAATAGGTTGTGTTTTTGAAGAAAATACATTAATCAGTTTTTGCTGGTGACACTAGTGAATTTGCTCCTAACTTTGGCCAGTGTGTTCCTTTTTGCTGCACGAAGTTTAGGCAATAATAGTTTATTTCACAAGAAGCAGCTGGGGATTCATCTTATAGCTATCTTGGCACCCCTTCTTGCCTGGTATGACTTGTGGCTGCAAGATTGAAGACAGGTCACAGAAGACGTTTTCTGCAGACAATGATTCCTGGAGATCTAGCCATGCCTCAGATAATGGACGATGGGCCTTTCATTCTTGTAGCTATAAAAATCCCCTAAGTTCAAGAGAACTTGGAGTATGCAGAAAGCAAGGATGTTGTATCAGGAACCATGCTAATGAGTGTACACCCTGCTTAGTCACACCACGTTTGATGGGAAATGATCTGTACTAATAGCTTATGAGGAATCTTCCACGGCTAGTCATGGTGTTGAAGACTAGAGAAGCATGTTTATCAGTAAGGGTGGGCTGATACATGCTGCAATAACAAATAACGTCAAAATTGCAGTAGCATAAAACAACATGGGCACATTCTTATTGACTCCATATGTTCATCACGGACAGGGAGAGGGTTCTGCTCATTGCAGTCCTTTGGTCTGAGCAGCCACCATCTTAAGAGTTGCCAGTCACTGAAAGAAAAGGACCTTGTAGTATGTCAAGCCAGCAATTAGATATTTGTCCTGAAAGCAGTGTCCATTATTTCTGTTTGCAAGTCATTGCTCCAAAGACCACACAGGCTCACTCTGCACACACAGTGTCAGGAAGTGTAATCCCAACATGTACCCAGAAGGTTGAATAGTTGGACATATTTGTTCCCTAGCAGTAATATCTATCACAAACTAGATCTATTCATAGATCTCATTCTGCTCTTGGCAAGTTCTACTGTAGGCAAGTTTACAGTCAGTGGTGAGCGGAGGGGCGAGGGGAGGGAGACGAAAGTGTGGGTGACAGATCCAGACGTGTATAAACAATTCAGAGCAGTACGCTGAAGGAAATGATGTCTAACGGTAGCACATGGCTGGAGACCCCGCTCGGGGTAGTGGGTCATGAAAGGCTTCCTGGGTAAATCTGAGACTCTAGGCATGGTCTGAGTTAGTTCAGCGGCAATCCTCACAACAACCTAAAATGTTGGACTGAATAATCCTCTTTCATAAGCAGTGAAACTGAGGCTCAGAGAGCCATGCAGAGTGAACCAAGAGTGGGATCCCAGTTCGGCTCCCTCCAAAACCCCTGCTTTGAAACACTCGGCTGGTTCTGAAGGAGAAGGCTTTCTTGGGAGGCTTTTTGAGAGCAACAGCAGTTATGTTTAACTTTAAAGGAATCAGGTTAAAAATACCTCAAAAGAACACCTGTGATCTCAATCTAGGTTAATTTTGTATAGCACAAATTATAACACAATTCCAAAATACTAATTGCTGCATGAGACGTTACATCTATCTTGGGGAGGAAATCCAGTGGTGCTCATTAAACAGTGTATTTCTCTGAAAGCAATAACTGAGGCTCGGATTGGAAGAAAACAATTCTGGTATTCTGCTGTTCATAAACCTAAGTAAATGAATACAACAGTGGTTTATTTATGTAGCGCTGAAACCACGCTACATAGCACCTCACAACACAGGGTGTAGACTGAATCCAAATACGCCGGCCCTGACTGTTTATTTCTTCAGTTGGCAGTGGGTTACCAGTGTTTAGAAAAGGACAGTGTAACTGAAGAAATTTACACAAAAAGGTTGATTCAAGTCCCCATATGCAGGAGTTTATGAACACAGAAAGCTCTGCACATCAATAAATATATCCATCCCCCAAGCAGCACTAAAAGAACGCTGGGTTGTACAAGCAGGCCATAAAATCAAGGCAACATACAATTAAGGGTAAAAACTGCTATATATCCTCCAACACCTAAGAGGGCAGCCACATAACAACTTCCTAGACATGCGTTCGTGGTATATGAAGTGGTAGACAATGGAAAGAATGCATCCTCTGTAGTGGTTGGAGGAAAAATCAGAGAAAACAATTTTAATTTTGGTATTTTTAAAAAACGTATACAAATCTTTTGTTCTCCAAGCTTTCTGGCAGTACTAAATGCAGTTTTCTTGCCCTTGCATGGTTGCTAACCTTTTAACAGATCAATCTCATCTTTTCATTTCTCTTTGCAAATCTTCAGAGCCAGCCAGCCCAGAAGTGGGGCATGAGCTCAGAGCTTTGAGGCCCGAACAAGATGCCCATGTTGCCATTTCAGATATTAGAACCGGCAGCCCCAAATGACGACCCACAATTCCCCCGAGTCTCCACGGAGGCAACCACCTATTGATTTCCTAATTTTTCATCACCAGAAGGCATGGATTTCCTTTTTTACTAATTATATACTTAATTTGAAATCAGAAAAGGGCAATGGGTAATGCATATTGTGTGTGGGTTAACCTTCTTTGGTTAACCTTCTCAGGTCCCTCTTCATGCTGAATATGGGGACAGAAAATTAAAGAGTACACAGAGGGAGGCAATTTATATTTCCAAGGTCAACGAAGAAAAGGCTCTGATGCTTCAGAAAAAAAGCACAGAGGCCCTTCCTTGTCCTTTTAGTTTTGGGATTTGACCCTGATGGAAAGTTTATGGTTCTTGGGCTTTGCTCTGATCTCTACCAAAAGTCTCAGGATGGAACTGAATTGTTCTCTGATGCAATGATAGAATGGTAGCATTAAGAATAAACTTGACTCCCAGGATTTAGAAGTTGATTTTACCCTTGAATGTCCTGTCTTGAACTAGAGGAGCACTTTCATAATGTGAAAGGTATATTCTAATTTGAAGAGGGGAGAAACAGTAATGTCAGTCCCAAGAGTAAGGATATGATGTAGGATACTGTATGCTTTCTGGTGAAATCAAGGAGGGGGCTGTCCCCATGCACACACTCACACATTTTCTCTTTGAGTTTTGTGAGTGAAAGAGAATGAGAGGAATTCTATTCTCTTCAGTAACTTGAATATTTAGTGCTTAAAGAGAAAGGAAAATGGCACAGAGGTGAGTCTTGGGATTTTCCAAGTTTCAGGATTTTTAGCAGCATTGTCTGAATACACTTAAAATTATGGAACAAAGTCATTATCCTGACTGCCATTTTACTACCTTTTCTTACCATATTTTTAGACTCCTATTGTACCCAAGTCGCTACTTTTGCCTACATAAAATGGGACTTGAGTTAATGTTTTAAGACATTTATACTCCAAGAATTGTCCCTTCAACTTTCCTTTCCTTTTGGCTTTTATAGTTGTGCACCAGAGTCTGACTATTACTTAAAAATCACGGCAGGCATTTGAGATTTGGAATTTTGAACAAAGTTGGAGAAACACAGCTCAACCAAATGTCATAACATGGGAGTTTGAGACTTTCCCACTCGTTTCTCTTCCTCTCTGCCACTGCTTCTTTTTATAGCCACCCATATTTATCTGCCTACTCATTAACACCTCATTATGCTGGCCCCCTGCCAGGATCTGGGTCATCTGGGGACATACTAACCATTCCCTCTCTGCTTTACGGGGATATGCTGTCACTGACCTTAGACGGGGCACATGAGAGTTTGGCATCAGTGCTGGGTCTGCACACATATGCAGGTTTATTCCACCTGATTTGGGGATATGATTTTCATTCTGCAGTCCTTCCATTTGTCTGAAGCCTGTCTTTCATTGTTTATTTTAGTTCTACCCTATTTTTATTTAATAGGCATTCAGAAACTGATGTCTCTCAGTGTATTAGTTTTATATTGCTGCTATGACAAATTATCACAGACGGTGGCTTTAACAACACAAATTTATTCTCTTACAGATCTGCAGTTCAGAAGTCTAATGCGGGTCTCACTGGACTGGAATCAAGGTGTGGGCAGGGCTGTGTTCCTTTCTGTAGGCTTTGGGAAGGATGTTTCCCTTGTCTTCCCAACTTCGAAAGGCTGCTGTACTCCTTGACTGTGGCTCCTTTCTCCATCCTCAAAGCCAGCAGTGGTGGGTGGAGTCCATCTTACAACACATCACCTCACTCTCGTCTTTCTTCTGTCTTCCTCTTTTGCCTTGAAGAATCTTGAGATTACACTAGGGCCACATGAATAATCCAGGATTATCTCCTTATTTTAATATCAGCTCATGAACAGCCTTAATTCAGTGAGCAACCTTAATTTTCCTTTGCCATATAAGGTATCATATTCACAGATTCCTGAGATTAGGATGTGGACAGTTTGGAGGACTGTTTTCCTGCCTGTCACATTTGGTTAGATATTTTCAGATTAAAAATAAGTTACCGAAAGAAAACATGCACACTAAAAGACATACAACTGATACACTTACAGATCAATGAATTTTCACAAAGTGAACATGCTCATGTAACTTTTTAACAAAATTAAGGTCAAGAAACAGAACATCACTATCATCCCAGAAATCCCCCTTGAGCTCCCTTCAAATCACCCCTGGCATCCCCAAAGGGGAACCACTCTCTTGACTTGTAACATCACGGATTAGTTTTAACCATTTGTTAAAATGGCTTTATTGAGATATAATTTGCATGCCATGCAATTCACCAATTTAAAATGTACAATTGAATGGCTTGTAGTCCATTCCAAGAGTTGTACAATCATCGATGCAATTAATGTTAGAACATTTTCATTATTCAAAAAAAAAAAAACCTCGTAACTCTTATCTATCATTCCTCTTTCATCCCAGTCCCCAGCTCTAGGTAACCACTAGTATATTCTCTATTTCTATAGATTTGCCTATTCTGGACAATTTGTATAAACGGAATCATAACATATGCATTGTTTATGACTGGCTTCCTTAACTTAGCATAATGTTTTCAAGGCTCATCCATGTCAGAGCATGTATCAATGCTTCATTTCCTTTTGTTGCTGAATAACATTTTGTTGTATGGATATATCACACTTTATTTATACATTCATCCATGAATGTTTTGGCTGTTTCTACATTTTAGATTTTATGAATAATGTTGCTATAGATGTTCATGTACAAGTTTTTGCGTGGACATGTGTTTTCATTTCTTTTGGGCATGTTCCTAGGAGTGGAATTGCTGGTACATGTATGTTTAAATGTTTGAGGAACTGACAAAATGTTTTCCAAAGCAGTGGTGCCATTTTATGTTCCCACCGGCAGTGTATAGGAACTTAGATTTATCCACATCCTTACCCATGCTTGTTACTGTCTGATTTTTTAATTTTAGCCATCTCAGTGGATGTGAAATGGCATCTCATCGTGGTTTTGATTTGCATTTCCTTGGCGGCTAATGATGTTGAGCATCTTATTGTGCTCATTGGCCATTTGTATATATTCTTTGGAAATCTGTCTATTCAGATCCTTGACCGGCTTTTTATTTGGATTATTTGACATTTTATTATTGAATTGTAATAATATTTTTTATATTCTAGATGCAAGTACCTTATCAGATATATGACTTACCAAGTTTTTTTTTCCCCATTCTGTAGGTTGTCTTCATTTTCTTGATGGTTTCCTTTGAAACAAAAGTTTTTAATTTTGATGATGTCCAGTTTACCTATTATTTGTGTGTGTTTAGTGTCACATAGAAAAAATTGCCTAATCTAAGGTCATGAATATTCATGCATATATTTTGATCTTTGATCCATTTCCATGTAATTTTTTGATATTGTGTGAAGTAGGAGTCCAAATTTATTCTTTTCCTGTGGATATCCAGTTATCCTAGTACTATTTGTTGAAAAAAACTGTTCCTTCTCATTTCACTTGTTTTTAAGCAACTCACCTAGTATATACATTTTTTTGCTGGCCTTTTTCACCGAAATTGTATTGTGAGATTTATCCATATCTTTGCATCTAGTTTCTTTATTCTTCTGGCCTTCTAGTATTCTATTATATAAGTATATTGCAGTTTCTTCATCCATTCTACCTTTGTCAGGCATTTGGGTAGTATCTAGTTTGGGGCTATAATGGGTTGTGCCGACATGAACATTCATGGGTTCTGGGATTGTTGGGTGCTTGAAATCTGTCTTATATTTCAGCTCTAGTATAAGGACAATTACTGGTTCTACTCCACCATAAAAGAAAATCTTGGAGCTTCCAGTAGAAATTTTGCAACTTAGTCATTAATCTGAAAGTTTTTCTTGTCCTAAAAATGCATCTTACACTATCCACATTGCAGAACTTTCTTGGGGAATATCTAGGTTTGGTATAATAGCAAAAAATGATAATGAAGAGGTGATAGGGAAGCCTGCCTTGTTAGAACTTTTTTGCAACAGATACCTTTTGATTCTCTATTTTCTCAAGGTTCTGGCATGTGTTAAGGTGCTGGGAAGAAACTGATGTAGGGGAATAGACATGTTTACGTGTAATAGGAAATTATGATACGGCTTGGAGAGTTCTCTGATGTTCAATGTGCAATTGGCATACGGAGGATGGCAGCCTTGCCCAGAATCCTGGGAGTCAGTGCAGGTTCCCAGAAGGAGCGGTGTACTCTTTAAGCTGAGATGTGAATCGTGGGTAGGAGTCCTCAGGTACTGTGTGTTGGAAGAGTGATGCTATAGTCACAAAGAACACAATGTCTACTATCTACACTAGGTAAACACATTCTGTGCCAAGAACACGAGGTGAGGCCACATTTTACCTAGAACTGGATTAGGTGGAAGAAGTTTAGTGTTTTTTCGGCTTGCTGGATTCTTTAGCATTCTTCTGTTACTGGCAGATTTATTTCAAAGCTCCTTGGAATTGTAGAAAGGTAGAGGCTCATGGTTTCTTTAAAACCTTGTTTTTTGGCTCCCCAATCCTGTTTACTCAGAGAATGAAGAGATTTAATGACAAAGAGGTGAAAAATAGAGATTAAAAAAAGTGGAAACAGGTTGGGTGTGGTGGCTCAGGCCTATAATCCTGGCACTCTGAGGGCTGACGTGGGAGGATCTCATCAGGCGAAGAGTTGGAAACCAGACTGGACAGCATAGTGAGACCCTGTCTCTACCAAATATATATATGTGTGTGTGTGTGTGTGTGTGTGTGTGTGTATGTATGTATGTGTATATGTATATGTTATCTGGGCCTGGTGGTGTGTACCTGTAGTCCCAGCTACGTGGAAGGCTGAGGTGGGAGGATCACTTAAGCCCAGGAATTTGAGGTTTCAGTGAGCTATCATGGCACCACTGCACTTCAGCATGGGTGACAGAGTGAGATTGTTTCAACATTTCAAACAAACAAACAAACATACAAAAGAAGTGGAGACAGCAAGGAAAAATTTTTTAAAAATGTTAAAACACATTGACAATTGTATTTCAATAAATTTAGTTTACTTTGCATTCACATATATTTTTTAATGTATTTTACTTTATGAATTCAAAAATCTGTCTCTGATAAGGGATCTGAACTCATCAACAGACTGCTAAAGAGGTCCATAACACACAAGGTTAAAAACCCCTGGCCTGGAATACAAATCCAAAATTTAATCATGCTAATAGAATCAGATGCATTATCTCTGTTTAAAGTAAGCTAGCCCTGAAAACTGGTTATCAGTGTGGGCTGATATAAAAGATTAATTCTTCTTTACTGCTGTCTGGAAAAAATCATAAATGGACTGATTCCAATAAATTTTGACAAGTGGAAGCACCTGGCATAGAGGAGCCCACCTGGCATGGTTGGGTTTACTTCTGGGTAACCCAGTCTTCAAACACTCTGTTATCCCTGTTCTATCATCCTTTAGTGTAATTTTTCATGCACTCAAGTTCCTCTGAGTCATCATTTAATTTTCTTTTCTTCAAGTGAAACTAAACCCTGAATAGAAAATAGCTTTTTTTCCTTGTAGGGTTGCATAGTAGCTGCTATCCCGATTTCTCTGAAAACACTAACATATAATCCTATAAACCTCTAATCAGTACAAATCCAGTTTCAGCAAGAAACGACCTGGACAAGAGAAGGTGGAGGTGGGCAGATAGACATACAATCTGCTGCTTGTATTTTTCCAGGAGGATCATTTCCTTCTCCTTTAAGCAGATGTCAAATTGGAGCGGCTCAGCCTTTCAGCAGGATTACCAGGGAGTCTGACACAGGAGGTTTGTCTTTGTGTATCACATTAGGAAATCAAATTAGCTTTTCCTGTTACTTTTAATCAAAATATACAGATTCTGATTATTTGAACATAATTAGATTTCCTTCCTTAGCATACATTTTGCTGTGGGTTGCTGGGCATTGCTGGAAAAAAAAAAAAAGACAAAACCTGGAGCTCAATAAGTTTCACTCTAAAAGAGCCAAGGAGCCTCAAAGCTGCATTTTGGTGACAATCAACCCTATATTAGAGCAATGAGTCAAGTTAATTTTATACATTGGCTTTGATAAAATAAAAGCTCATGTCATCCTGGTAAAGAAGAATTTAATTATTTAAAGGAACAGTCTTGCTTTGAATATTTAGAGGTACCTATTTGTCTAGATCGGGGATTGGCAAATTACAGGCTAGGTGCCAAATCCAGCCCACAATCTATTTTTATAGGTAAAATTTTATTAGAACACAGCCCCTCCCCTTTGTTTGCATAGTGTCAGGGGTACCGGTCACACTACAACAGCAAAGTTGAATAGTTGCAAAAGACCATACAGCCCCCAAAGCCTAAGATATCTACTATCTGGCCCTTTACAGAAAAACTTTGTTGACCCCTGGTCTAGACTACAGAATGTCCTTCGTAACAGTCTGCTTATGAGAAAATAATGTTTGACGGCTTAAGAAAATCTTTAGTGTTCAACGGTTCCAACTTTGATCTGATTTGCTCAAAGACTCTAGGCCATTTGGTGCCTCCAGTTGTTCCTCTGTAAGTCATAGGGGCCCACAAGCCGTCTGAGGTCCCAGGGATCGTTGTACCAGCCATGCCTCTGGCCCTATAGAAGAAGTGCGAACTAACCGAAAACATAACTAGAACACAGTATAACCAGGACATAGTGTAACCGGAGTGCAGAGTCAGACTGACACCTGTGGGAACTCTGAAAAGGCTGATAATGTGTTGTCTCTTCAGATTAATATTCTTTAACTGTATTTTCAATAAGTTTTTAGCAGAGAGTTGGAGTGCTTTGTGGTGGAGGGAACTGGAAGACCTTGTTAAGAATCTTGACAGAGACACTTAATTTTCTAAGAATATGACTGAATAACTATTGGTAAAAACCAGTAGCATTATGTATATTTCTGTCTTTGTGTCATTTCACAAATAAAAATTGGTATGACATAAAAATGTCCTTGAATATTTTCGATGAATAAAATAAAAAATAAAACGAGTAGGGAATATCGAGGAAGATAAAATGAATCTTAGTTTTAGAGTGAGGGGGTTTTAGGGAGGGCCAGAGGGTTATAAAAGAGAAAAGGAGCCTCTGAAAATCAGCCCTGGGGATTTAGAGATCTAAAGAGATCATTACTGATGAGGGCAGAAACCAGTTGACTGAGAAAGCAAACTCGGCTGGTAGAAAGAAGGATGTGTGTACAGTTGTAAAGCCGGGAAGGAGAGCCGAGTTGGAACAAACTTACTATATGTTCTCCTGCTCAAGTTCTCTTTAGGGTTTGGTCCATTTTCTTGGCACACAAATAACAGATGATTCCGGCTTTCATCCAGCTCTGCCTTCTGCAGCTTATCCGAGACTCAACGAGATGTGGCGTAGGAGTGGAGGTTGTACATATAAGGCTCAGGCGGTCAACAATGACTCAGTCAGCCATCCGAAGACAACAGAAGGGATATTGCCAAAATGTTTATGCTTAGTTAAAAGAATATCACTAGGGGCTGCTTTCATTCAACTGACATCTCTCTATTAAGTGCCTACCATTGCCAGATCCTACGTGGATACAGAATACAGTCAGGAATGCAGAAATGAGAAAAAAAAATTGCTCCCTTCCCTTGTAGAGAGAGGGAAGGCTTAGGAAACCGATAGCTATGGGATGAGTGATTGATGCTATTTTTATTACAGGAAAGCATTATGCTGTGAGTATGTGTAGTAGGGGTACCTAAGAGAGCCTAGGAGTGTGATGTGGAGAACAATCAGGGGAATCTCACCAAAGAAACTATGAAAGGCATCTTGAATAGTAAACAGGAGTAAGTTCAGGGTACTCGGAGGGAGGGAGACAGCTCCAGTGTGTGTGCACTGCAGACATACAAGGAAGTTATCATTGCCCCAGGGGTAACCCTTAAGCAATAGAAGATGGAAAATGATGGCTAAATGCCCTTCATTCTTGTCTTTTGGGTGGCTTCTGTAGGATTTGTTGAAGGTCCCAGTTACTCAAGACCCTTGACTCAGGGGGGTGACAATGGTGATGCTTCCCCACCTGGGCTTTTCTTCCTCCTCTCTCTCGTGCTTTCTGCTCACTCACTCCTGTTTTCTTCCAAGCACAGTAAACAGCTGTCTGCAGGCACAGAAGCAGCACTGTGCACTCGTGAGACTGCCAGGAGATCACTGCAGCAGAAGGGACCTACCTGTGGGCAAGACCAGAGATCAGCTGTAGTGGCAGGCAGGAGCCAGATCAGAAATGGCCTTCGGTGCCACCCTAAGTGTTGGAGCTTTGTTCTGAAGCTGGTATGTGGAGCTTTTAGCCATGAAGTAACACAATCACATTCTTATTTAAGCACCTTTGTTCTAATTAAATGTTAATATTAAATTAATGTTATTAAATGCCCTAAAAATATTCCCTAAACAACCTTGTCCACAAGTTGCAAAATTTGCTAGCAAAAGGGTCCAGTTGTCTCAGAGCAACTCCTGCAACACACCTGGATAGTACCCAAAATCAACTCATTATTACATATAAAATATACTTGGAAAATGAAATTTAAAACATTTTAATAATTTTATAAAGTGAAGAAAATATATAAGGAAAGAAAAGTAATAAAATTAAAAGTAGCCTTAATCCTATTGCTAGTAGGTATATTGTTACAATGTTGATAGAGTGTTAATGTTTTAATATATTTTTCTCCAATTGCTAATTTATGTAAGTATATTTTATATTACATACTGTATTGCATATTCAAATTTGTATCTTTTTTCACTTAACATTATGCATGAACACTTCCCAAGGACATTAAGTATTTTCAAAGTCATGAATTATAATGAGCACATAATAGTCCGTTATATGGATGTGCCGTAATTTAATGAATCTCCAATTGTGGGACATTCGGTTCATTTCCAATTGTATGCTATTATAAATAATGATGCATTATTTCCTTGTGCCTTAATCTTTGTCTGAACTCATGACTATTTCCTTAGGAAATGCTTACTGGAAGGCTCAAAGGAATAATTTTGAATATTTTCCTGGGTAAAGCAAGACCCAAATAAATAGATTAATTAAATATCGTTAGAATCTAAGAATATAAACAGGATTTTAAAAATTATTCTGGATATGTATTTCTAAATAAATTTATAGGAAAGTTTACCAGTTTATACTGTCCATAATGTTTATTGCATGAAACTACTTTGTTACTCTTCTTTCAGTATTGTGAATATTACTATTGTTTAAAAATCTCGGTTATTTAAAAAATGAAAATTTCGGTGTAATTGAAATTTATATTGCATTTACAATTTGTCAGTGAAGCTTAGGACTTTATCATGATTTACCTCTAAGGTGCTGAATAACCTATATTTAACTAATAATGGTTATTAAACATCCATCACGTTTAAGACAAAAACAAAAACGTTATAGGTTCTGGGTTGTCCACTCTTCCACCTATGTTAATCAGAGTAACTTAGACACTTGACTTGAACAGAACAAGACCAAACAAAAGCCCTAAAATTCAGGGACTTGCCCCAATAAAAGTTTGTTTTTCACACGTCATGATCCAATGTGGGTTAGGCTGGTGAGTGGGGGGTGGGCGGGGTGCTCTGCTCCATGCCGTGTCTCAGCAGACACATTATGGCCCCCACCTGCAGCCTTTCAACCTGCTCTCTGATTTCAACTATGATGCATGCAAACAATTCTTCCTGGCAGCATCTCACCTTTGGACGCACAGTGTTCCTCTTCCTGGTTCTCCTCCTGGGGCACCTTGGACTCCACAGTCCCCTAGGGGTCATGGGAGGAGATTGCTCTACCTTATCGGCTGTGTAGCTACAAGAGCAGGAGGATTAACATCCTGAGCCATCCCTTGGCCAGTGGGAGATGAGCACTTATGCACAGACGTTCCAACCTCCCAATCCTTAGGAAGACACTCTTGGGGCACTCAGCATGCCTCTCAGGAGATCTCTGGAACTATATTTCCTTTGCCCACAGCAGCAACGTGAATGACTCACCCTTAGAGAAGCTTCCTTTATCCACTAGCTCCCCATCTCTGCCTCCTCATCCTACTGGCTGGGAGCACATTCGAATAAACTACTTGTACCAAATTCCCTTTCTGAGGCCATGCTTTCAGGGGAACACAAGCTGATATATTTGGGATACAGGTTCTGTCCACCCTATGGCTCTCCCATCCTCTAAAGCCTCCAGGAGAAAGTGCAGGAGTGTGGAGGGAGGACTATATGGGAGATGCCGAAGAGTCAGACCTGGAAATGGCAGATATCATTGCTGCCTACATGCCAGAGGACAGATTGCAATCACGTGGGAGTCTAGTAACCATTGTCTAGCTGTGCTCCCACAAGGAAAAGGAAACAGGTATTGGGAAGCACATAGTATTCTCTGCCACATTATCTTAGTAAGTTTCAAAATATTATTTCAATGTCCAAAGAAGGGAAACAGAACTTGTCCTGCTTGTCAGTGATGAGGAAGGGCCAAAGATAACTGTGATGCTTCAAAACATTTTAAGTTAGAACTATGTTTTTTCACTTTATTCTCAACGTGTAAAACTTGTTCTACTTCTTTCTCCTGGAGACTCTGGTTTCCAGATTCTTTCAAAAGAGTTTAAGATTGCCAAATCTTACACAACTTACCCCTTGTGATTGCAGTTTTTCTTATTGTGCTCACCTGGGCACAGATGTGATGGTCTTGATTGCAATCTCCTAGCACAGATTTAAATTCATTTGTACCAAGTATGAATTCAGTGAATACTTTGTGTATCTACGGGGGACTTTGTGCTAAGCCAAAAATTTATGTTGATGGAGCCCAGCCTGGTTTTTCAACTTATTAACTGATCGGACATGGGCAAATCAATTAACTTCTCTGAGACTCAATTCCATTCCATGTAAAAATGAGGCTAGTAATACGGTATTGATCTTGCGTCTTAATTTTTTTGTTCTTGACTTATACAAAAGCATCTAGATATATAGGCACACTCAATAAATATGAGTGTGATTTCTGGAATGCCTTGAGATTGTCACGAATTTACATGAGAAAGAAGTAAGCAAAACTTATTTATTAGACAACTCTTCTTTCTAATGAAATCTTATTTTTCTGAACTGTGTATTCAAACCATGGGAAGAACTAACCTGATAAAGGGGATTTAAAGAGATTGTAGGGAAGAAAAGATAAGGAAGTCATAAATTGAATAAGAAAAGGGAGACAAAGATGTCTAATAAAATTGTTTTTAATGTTATGGCCATCTGGTGTATGATATGAATTCTCCATCGCCATAAAAAATTAGTAAAAATAGCATCAACTTTCTTTGGAACTGGATTTGTTTGTTCTGGAGTATTACACACTACTGAATCTGGTCTGAAAAGTGGGCCTGAGTAGTCTAAACAAAAGCTACTCAAATGGGCTGGCACATCTGAGACACCCTCTACTTCTCTGAAGAATTTTCTGCACTTTTGTAATAAGAAAGCCTAAGTCACAGTTACTCAATTACTGATATTCAAGTGAGAGGTAAAAGCCAGGACTCCTCTGAAGATGAGGTGTGGAATGACAGGACTGATGGGATTTGTTACTTCCTTTGGTCCAGAGATCATGGTGTTTGCAAATCCATAGAAACTTACTGGAACAAGTGACATTATTTTCCAGAAGCCAATATTGTATAATGAGCTGTATAGGAACATGAGATTTGGAGCTAGTTAGACCTAGATTTGAACCTCAGTTCCAGCATTTATTTTCTGAGTGCTATTGGACAGGCTAAGTGACCTCTCTAGCCTTAAATTCCATCTATAGAACAGGGATAAGGGTGAGGATTGAGTAAGTAAATACATGTAATGCACTTGCCAAGGTTTTGACAAATAGTAAGTAGCAGCTTATTATTAATAACAAAAAACATTAAGTACAATACTGCTGTATATCAGGTCCTATCCTGGCCCTAATAGGGATGCTGAACAATGGATGAATTCTATCCCTACTTTCCATGGTATGTGTTGACACCTATATTCATTCTACAATACAACTGCATGCCAAGGCCACTCTACAGAAAGTTATTTTTTCATGGAAAGTTATTATAAAAAACTATTCTCAGAAAGCATCAGTCTGCAAAGCATATTCATTATCTATAAAAATGAGAAATTATATGTATTCAGCCCCACCTTGTGCTTGCACATGTTGTCATGGTCAAGGTACTGAGGAGACGTAGGAGAAGGTTAGCATTAAACACACGGTCCTTCCATAAATGGACTGTAATTCATTATGTGGTCATCAGAGTGATGCAGTTCAATAGGTTGTAACACAGAAAAATGCCAGAGTGTTTTACATAACGTCAATGTGCAATTGGTAATTATCTCCCATTTACCCTGTGCCTTGCATTTTCAACATGGATTGCACTCCTTTAGAGTAGTGAGATAATATTCTTCCTCCTGGAGGGCTTTGGAAAGTAAATATAGAATAGTATAGGAACTAAGACTGATTCTCATCACTTCGTGTTTGATAGTTGAGAGGACCCAGCCAGTGTGGTACAGAAGTGATGATATCTGACGATCTTTATTCCACCATGGAGTTCTTGCCATCTTAAAAAGATGCCTTACTTCTATTTAGTTAGAATAGTTAGAATAGTTACTGGTAGAAAAATTTCTTTGGGCCAATCTTTCATGACTATTGGTCTTTGCTCCAGTTCCCAAATGAAGATGGGGGCTGGCATTAGCAATAGTAGGTGTGAGTGAGAATACTTTCTAGATAAAGACACAAATTTACATAATACCTTATGTTTTCTACAATAGTCTTGCACGTATTTCATTTGAGTCCCACCATATTGCCAGACTGATAAAGGGAAAGAATTATTCTCTGT
Source organism: Avahi laniger (assembly GCA_963575035.1). Classification (NCBI taxonomy): domain Eukaryota; kingdom Metazoa; phylum Chordata; class Mammalia; order Primates; family Indriidae; genus Avahi; species Avahi laniger. The sequence continues at coordinate 26,013 of CAUYSK010003160.1, forward strand.
ATTCTATGGAATAAATTCCATTGCAAAGAGTTAAGAACTTGGCTAGGTCTACTTAGCTAGCAAGTACTAGGTAAAGGTCTGAAACAATGGATTTCTGACCTTAATGCCAGCATCCTTTTTACAAAATCCTTGTGCTAGCAATCTTGGTTTGATTGAATGATAATAGTAGAAGCTACAGTGCCAATTTATGGGTCTACTGGTAGAAGAAGCTACTATTATTCCTCAGGGAAAATGTGGAAAAGGCATTCCTTCCCTTGAGTGGGTCCAGTCCTGCTCCAGCCAGCAGCCAGGTGAGTGGCTTGTAAGTGGAACACGAGCTGGATCTCAATTATCAATATATCCTTATGCAACCATAACAGTAGTTCTCCTGGTGGAGGAGAAAGAGGAAGGTTGTGGTAACTGATCTTCAAAAATAGCTGTCAACAATACCTCCAGTCTCTTTATGTTCATAATGTTCTTCCATTGAGAATAGGAGTTTATTTCTCCTCTCTTCAAATCTGGGTTGATTTTCTGACTACTTTGACCAATGGAATGCTGCTGAATTGATAGTCTAATATTTCTAAACCAAAGCCTTAATAGGACTGTCAACTTTTGCTTCCTTCCTCTTGAGATGCTCCTTCTTGCAACCAAGCCACCATGCTGTAAGGAAGCCCAAATAGCCACAAGGAGAGGTCCCCACAATGAAGAGCCATGGCCACCAGCCACAGCCCTAGTTATCTGCCAGACAGCAGCCACTATCAACTGCCAGCCAGCTGATACCAAGAGAAATAGAAGAACTGTATATTTAACAATTTGTAAGAGATAATAAATTGCTGTTTAATATATTAAGTTTTGGATTGCTTAGTCATGCAATGGGAGATAACTAACAGGGAAGTTGTATGAATTACTGAGAGTGGAGGGATATGAGGACAAGATTTAATGATTTCAGAGTCACTCACTGCGCATGTTTCTTGAGTTCTCAGAACACTGTGCAAAGGGCTCTGTGAGCATGCTTCCCCATGTACTTTCCCAGCTGAAGGCATTGACTGAAATAGGGCAAGAATGGGAGGGCATGGAATGAGCAACCAAGTTGCTGTGCTTTGCAGTCCTGGTTTGGAGTCCTGCCATGCATGATTTGCCCAGGCTTATGCCTTTCCATCTGCATAAAGGGAGGATCAGAGCTATTCCCAGCATCACAGCTGTGTCAGCCACAGTGATGTGGTGATAAATGGTGGCTCTAAAAAGATATGTCCATATCCTAATCCTCCAAATTTTAAAATGCCATTTTAGTTGGAAAAAGGGACTTTGCAAACGTAATTAAATTAAGATCTTGAGATGTGAATATCATCTTGGATTATCTGGGTGGGCCCTAATCTAATGGTAAGTGTCCTTATAAGAGACAGAAGAGGGGGAAGCAATGTGATCATGGAGGCAGAGATGGGACTGATGTGACCACAAACTAAGAAATGCCTTGAGCCACCAGAATCTAGAAGAAATCAAGGATGAATTTTTCCCAAAAACTCCTAGAGGGAGCATGACCCTGCTAGATTTTGAACCTCTAGCCTCCATAACTGTGAGAGAATAAATTTCTGTTGTTTTAAGCCACCAAGTTTGTGGTAATCTGTTATAGCAGCTTCAGAAAACTAATACAAAGTTTGGTACTGGGAGTGGGGTGTTGCTGTACCAAATACCTAAAAACACAGAAGTGACTTTGGAAATGGGTAACGTGTAGAGGCTGGAAGAATTTTGAAGTGCATGGTAGAAAATGCCTAGATTGCCTTCAATAAACTGTTGGTAGAAATGAGGTTAAAGACTGCTAGTGAGATGTCAGAGAGAATGAGGTCCCGGGTATTAAGAACTGGAGGAAAGGCAATCCTCGTTACACAGTAACAGAAAACATGGCTGCACTATGTTCTGCAGTTATGTGAAATACGGAACTCTTAAGCAAGGAAATTGGATACTTTGCTGAGGACGTTTCCAAGCAAGGTGCTAAAAGCCTGGCCTTGTTTCTTCTTGCTTCTTACAGTAAAATACAAAAGGAAAGGGATTAATTGAGAAACAGAAGAAACTGTTAAGCAAAAAGAAACTAGCGCTTGATGACTTGGGAAATTTTCAGCATATCCTGAGAATATGCTCTGAAAGAAGTCTTTCGGAGTGCTGTCCCTGGCCTGTGAACAAGCGTATGCAGCCTACTGGAGAATTTAACACCCCATGAAGGAGGGCCCAGCTGTCTGAACCAAGACCTTTCTAGGCCAGCTGTAAGCCAGCAGGCACCCAAATATGTGTACAAGTTCAGCCCACTCGATAGCAGAATAACCTGACCCAACCTCTGGGTGACCAAAGGTCATGAGTAAGCCCAGTTGACATGTAGACTCCAGAGTAATAATAAGTCCTTATTATTTTAAGGATCTAACTTTGGGTTTGATTTGTTAAGCAGCAGTTGCTAATTGACACAGTATGCAAGATGACTTTTTTCCCAGGTTATCAAAGAAGGCTTTAATTTTCTTGTGATCAAATGAAATCCTCACTGGGGAACTCTAGGGTCAGCTATGCCTCCGATATTTCCATATAGGAGGGTTTTCTATAAATATCTGCAAGCTAGGTAGAGTAAGAAGGCAAGAGAACTTGCTTTGAAGCTGTGCTTGTGTAGCAAGCGCACTATTTTTGTTTTGGTATACTTATCTGGGATGGGGATGGGGGGTAGTTTTCATGAGGAATTGACACTTCCTACAAACTTCAAAAGATTAGAAATGAGTTGGTCCGATTAACAAAACACAGGACCCCCGGAGAAAAGGCATTCCAGGCAGAAGTTTCAGTTTGACTAAAGGCCCAGAGGCCTCTGTTTGTGCTTGATATATATGTAATCAATAAGCTAGTGTCCACGTCCCTCTAAGTGCTTTGCTTCATTACCACCTTTGAAACAACACCCAAGATGCCTCCTGTGCCAGCTGCCAGCCTCCCCCTCCCTCCCTCTCCCCTTTCTTTAACCTACAAAAACACTGCCTGCTGATGAGCTGTAAGTCATTTTGCAGAGGAAATTGGGTGTGCAAATCCTGAGATTAGACAAACATCCCTCATTAAAAGTTGTAATCCGCTGGCCTTCCACGTTGACACCTTAATTTGGAACTCTTAACAGCCCGAGGGCACTCAATGGCCCTGAACTGCTCCACCTTCCTCATCTCTTCCCCAGCTGCCTCCCCTCCTTGCTGGAGTCACCACCAGAAAATGACACAGTCTTCCAGATGGGTAATGCGCTCTTCTCTTACTTGCACTGATAATAATGTTTTCTCAGGTTTATTACAGTCTCTTGAGAGTGGGACTGATTTGCATATTCCCTAGCACTTAATTAACGATGTCACCTTCCCAGTGCCTTGAAAACAGTTTGCATTTTTTCTTCCTCCCCGGGCAGACCTCCAGCCGTTACCTCCCACATTTTCTGCTGCAGTCCTTTTTATTACTTTAATGACAAATAATTGGACAGATTCTGAGTAATGAGGGTGAGAGCCAGAGGACTGTTGCAAGGGAGACGGCTGTGTGTTACAAGACACTTTTAGTGGTCTCTAAATCAGACAGACAAGTAGAGTAATGATCATCTTGCCATAATGAGACACAATTAAGAATCACCGCGGCAAATGACAGAGCAGTTCATTGAACAGTAACCTCCTTCTTCACGTTCTCTCTCCCTTTCTTTTTTTTCCAAACGGAGATCGAAGCTTAATTATAGCATCACCATTTACAATGCTATCTTTAAGATTGTGCCAGTGCTTCCAATATAAATCGCATATTTTCAAGGGTTTATTACTTAAATATAAAAACTAGGTTCATTTTAAAATTTAGAGTAGCAGACCTTGATCTAAGATGGTCAGAAAATATAGATTCTCAGTGTTAGAAAAGGTCTTACTGGTGCTCTATTTATGTGTGACCCTTGAATGTTAAGTGTACTCTATTGGATCAAGGTGGGTTTTTATTTGTTTGCGGATTTCCAAGGAAAGACCCTTTTGTCCAGTGTTTCTTGAACTTTAGGATGTGTCAGGACAACAGGTAGGGCTTGTTATGACAGGTTGCCTTGCCTCACCTCGAGTTCCTGATTCAATAGGTCAGGTAGGGCTGGGTATATATTTCTTAAAAGTTCCCAGGTGCTGCTGCTCGACCAGGTACCACATTTGACAACCACTCCAGTAGTCTTTACCATGAATGGGGATCAAAACCAAAATTACAAACCACCAAACCGCATATGTCAAAGGTTAGTGGCATTGCTTTTTAGTGAAAAGAACAGATCCAAAGCCTCATAGGAAACATAGGAAACAGTTTCCCCTTCAGAAAACAACCTGGTGACTCCTCTCTATAAATGGTGGTTATTCTTTTCTGGTCAGTTCTTTAAAAGATAAATTAAAAATCAAATGTTTTGATGCACCACTACAATTTAAAATGATATCTTCTTTATTTTACTTTGCAAATCTCTGGTGTCTCTTTACTAAGGAGATGAATATGCCTTTGGATTGTTTTCTTATTCCCTATTTAAATTCCCCTTCCCCAGTGCTACCCTTCCCTCCCCATGTAGTATGTTTGAAATGACCAACACATTCCCAATAATAAAGGTACAGAAATGTTAATAGAATATAAATGATTTGCCCAAAGTCATGGAGATTTTGTGGTAATGGTAGAGACATCTTTCTGGGTGTTTATTCTACTGACTTATGATCCATTATTTTATAATATTTATAAAAGGACAGATGCAATGCCAATGTACTTAATTCCAATCTTTTTGTGATTGTTTCACAGCAATGTGGTTTGCTATGATATAAGACCAATTAAGGAAATTGAGAATAATTCATCATTTGTGTTCCAGATTCTTTTGGAAGAATGTGGGTTCATAAATAAATAATAACAAAGTCATCACCATCTTCTTGTCTCGGAAACTACATTGCAATTAGCCAGATGCATTATACTACATACATATTTAATAAATTGTATACAATAAATTTTGGAAAGTGAAAACATTTGGTAGTGATTTTGTGAATGTGTCTGTGGAAGCACAGTCGTGAATGAAGGAAAGTAACTTTGTTTCTTTTTTAATGAATTTACTAAACCAACCAATTTTTCTAGCATTGTGCAGATGCAGCCTAAAGATAAGTTAGTGAACTGAAGGATTTGAATAATACAAAAAAAGTTGTGCTGATTAGCAGCATTTATGAAATGCAGATGCCCAAAGTTAAACATCTACAGAACTCTGTGGCTATGTCATATGTAAGAATATGAAAAACCTGACAATAATCTCTGTGACCATGCTAGTCAGGGTAGGTTGAATTATGTTGTGGTAACAAAATCAATAAACAAAACAAACTCAGAGTGTCACAGAGGTTTACTTGCTGCTCATATAAAATCTACTGTGGGTCCAGGTGATTCTCCTGGGCGGTGTTCCTACATTTGGGAACTCAGTTATCCAGGCTGCTTGGACGTTTTGGTTCTATCAGCTGAGACCTCCTCAGTCACCTTGAAGGTGGGACGTCTGGAGGCTACGCATTGGCAATTCAGTCTTCAGCCTGGTCAAGTTAGATGACACTTCCTCTAACAGCCTATGGGCCTATAACTAGCCACATAGCTCTGTCCAATTCCAAGGCAGCATGGAAAGGTAATCTCACATTTCCAGAAGAAGGAGAGACAGGATAAATGTGAACGCTAGAAGTCTCTAACCCAGTGATTCAGACAAAACTTCCTTTTGTCGATAGTTTATGCAAAATTGTCTTTACTACCTAGAATCTGCCTTTGCTTTCTAATTGCACTGTATAACATTTTTATTTGTTGTATCTGGTTAACTGTCTCCACTCTGTACTTTTATCATTGAAACATAAACTAAGGCCTTAAGAATGCTGAACATACATGGTTTACAATATACTTTTATGTATATTACCCCAGCTAATGTAACTCTGCAGTGATGCATGTAGAAAGATATCATTATTACACTTTCAGGAAATAGGCTCAGAAGTTTAGAAACCTCTTCAAATTTTTCTAGTTATGTAGGTGCTGAAGATAAGACCAAAACCCTACATCTTTTGACTAAGTCTTATATTCATTCTGCTATACCATGTTATTGTCTTTGTTGGAGCTCTTTGTGCTTACCTCTAAAATAAGTAACTTACAATTACTGTTGTGCTCTTAAATATGGAATATTTTGTATCTGGCTTGCCTTGGAGTTTGAGACTCAGTTCAGAGCATTCATGAGATCTGGAGGTGTTTTGTTATAAGGTTACTGCAGAAATCACTTGCCAATAATTTCCTTAAAAGTCTAAAATACTCTCTGATTTTATTACATTTTATTTGATCCTTAAATGTACTTTTAAAATTTCAAATTATTGGCCATTAAATTAATTTTATTAAACATCTATAATTACAGGGCTAATGTAGTTCTGATATTTGCCATTTTTACTTCTTTACTAGTAAATTGAGATCTGTCAACTTTTATGATGTCATTTTATAGTTCCTCTTACTATAGAACTTTAATGCTTTTTACTGAAACTAAACTCCTTGGAATTAGGTATTTTCTTTTTACCAAGGGAGAAAACAAAGTCCACTGAGAGCTATATTGTGACTTTTCAACTCTAGACCAGTTATTCTCCTCATGGCTCTGGTGATGGACACAGTAACATTCTGAGTTAATTCTTCCCATGTCAAAGTGAACTATGAATGCAATTGTAAGGTGTATAAATGTCTACCCACAAAACCCATTATACCAGAAATATAACTTTCTTTCTTCTTAAGTAACTCAAGCTAAATATCTTATAAGCCCCTGTACTACAGGGTGGTAGAAACTTAATTTCATTCTATTTGGATACCTACTTGTAATAGATACCGCCTATGCCCCACCGTATTCCCTCAGCTCTCACCATTCCCATATGCGCCAGCAGTGTCTTCTACGACTCTCCACCCGAGGGCTCTCTCTCTTCCACCCACATGTGGGGCAAAACGGAAGTGCTGAAGAGCAGCCCTCAACTAATTATGGGTGGGAGTTAGACAATAAGAACTCCAGCTTCCTGGGCCCTCAGGTCGGGGGAGGTGTAGTCCACATTTTCTCCACAGGTCCCTACTGGGATGTGTTCAAAGTTGCCCACAGCAGTGACCTGTCAATTAATGCGTATTGGCTTCCTCCTCTTCCCTGTTTCATTTCCCCACTCCTCTGTGAGGGCTTCCTGTAACCATCACCCACATAACCCTCTCACATTCAGACCCTTATCGCAGGGTCTGTTTTGGGGGGATCAGCCTAAGGCATTCATGCTTTCAGCTTCCGCTGCACTGCACCTAAGTTCCACTGGCTCTCAGAATGTTAAGGCACAAAGGGGCTCTTACATGGGACTGAGTCTCAAGTAGGTAGACTATGTGGATACAGAAGCTAGAGCATAAAATAGATGTGGTTCTGCTCTTCATTATTCCTAGAGACCTCTTTTGGGGGAGATTTGTGCTTCTCATTCCCATTACTTTAGATTGTCAGTCTGATGGCCCCGGTTCCCACATGTGGAGATGCTTGCACCAGAAGACACAGTCAGAGTCTAACTCCACTTAAGTTTAAGGCTGCTGTTGATCACTATGAGGTCCTAGGAGCTCACAGAGCCTCCTGTATGCTAGGAGGCTGGTGGGCACAGGACACAAATCAGTTACTACACAGGCAGAGTTAATTATCCCTGACTATTATAAGTAGTACAACTGCTGCTAAATAATGGGGCAGAGAATAATGGTTTGGCATTAGGTTCTCCCCTAGGGAATCTCTTGGTACTCCTATGCTCTCTTTTAACTCTAAATGATCAAGTACAGAAACCATGGCTTTATAAGGGCCTAAGACCCCCCTCAGAGGTGAGGATCCAGGTCACCCCACCAGGAAATCTACCTAGAACAGCTGAAGTATGACCTGAGAGTAAGAGAAGTCTAGAATAGGGCATAGAAGATGGAAATGATAATATCAATTCTGGGCTCGGGTCCAGGTATAACACTAGGATCTGTAGTTTGACCCACAAATCCCTCTATTGTAAATTTCCCTAGGAGATATGGCCACAGAATCCTGGAGTAGCTGTGTTTGGATGCTGGGCGGCGGGGACGGAAGTGAGAAACAAGTGGATGTGAGCAGTACAAGGAGCAGACTGTTATAGACCCTGCTTGGTGCCCCACCCAATGTCCATCAGCAAGCTGGTGTGGATGTTGGCTGTACAAGCTCACAGGTGGCCTTTTACTCTACAGAAATTGATTTCACTTGATGAGATTTTAAGGATCATCCTCCATCCCAAGGAGGGCCACTGAGTGATGTGGGAGTACCAAAGGTCAGCCCTTGCCTCAGGGAAATACAGCTCTGTTGTACAGTGTATGTCCCAGATCCCTGGGATGTGAGGCCACATCCCTGCTCACTTCTTACCCTTCTCTTGTCCTGCTTCACCCCTCCTTTACAGAACTTTCCTTAGAGCACTCCTTCAATTTATCATGTCCATTCAAGCCCCTGTGGCAGGGCATGCTTCATGGGGATTTGACCTAAGACACTCAATTACACAAGTGAGGTTCTTTCCTGAGATTTACACAGTTTTACAGTTTTTAAAAAGTGGTTGTTTTCCCCCAATCTTCTCTAAAGAGGACAAATTCAAGATTATGGTTTACAAGGGTTTCTTTCATATAATAATTAATAATCTGTAATGTTCTAGGTCACATTTGAGAAGTCTTGTCTTCTTGGCTAAGCGTAGCCCTACTGTATGGAAACTTTAGCCAAAATAACTTGCCAGAATAATATGAAATTTAAATGGGCTTGAGATCATCTTAGCTGATTGGAGATAATAACTGGAAATAGAGACTGTGGATACCATCTCCAGGTGTTAGGAAATATAAGAATACAAACTGGAGTACCTGGACATCTTTCGTGATGGGGAAAAAATACCTTTTTTTCTGTTCATCTATCTTTTAGTTTATCTTTCTCTATCTATCTGTGTATCTATCAACTATCTATCTATCTTTATCATTTTTGCAGGTATTTATACCCACAAAAGCTCTTTATTATTAGACCAACATACCTACCTATTGCTAGTATGAAAGGAGTATGTATACTATGAAAAAACACCAGGTTAAAGGATCTTAAGAAAGTACCTGGGCATAATAATTTGAAGGTAGTGGTTAAGAAGATATTGATTGGATAGGCTATTCATTCTCAGTTCTTATTCAGCAACAATAGCTTGGATTTATTCTATTGCACTCATTGGGCCAATGCCTCATCTTGAGAACCTCTCTGGTCCCATTCCTTGGCACCGTTGTTTTGCATACCAAGCTCCATCCAATTTTGAAAATTTTCCTCAATATGGCTCTCAGAAAGTACCCTGCTATTTTTATCTCTGAACTTCACACACGTCATGCCTTCTGATTGATGCTTCTTCCCCCATCCACATTTTGCACACTTTTGCATGGGTAACTCCTCAGTCATCAAATATCTCCCTAAATATCATATCCACTGTGTAATTGTTAATTACCTGTAGGCCCCATTGAGTTTTCTTTACCTAGGACCTTGTATTTTAATTCATTTGAATTGCTTTTTAATTCATCTATTGATATCAGGGAATATATATTTAGTTCGACATACATACTGCCTAACACACAGCCTAACATATAGTAAATATTAAGAAATGGTACTTAATAATATTATTGCGTAAAAGTAAATTAGAGAGAGAGCACACATCTGAATTTTAATTAACTGTGTTCTCACAGTTTTAAAAGCTGAGACACAAAACGTCTTTACTGCTTCATACTGATGGATAACCATACTCCTCACATCAACTTTTATTCTTTCATATTGTCTAATATTGCTAAATGGTTCACAACAGAATGCAAACGAATGTAAATTTACTGCATGGGGAAATTGCAAATGATCTTTCAAACTATGTAGAATTTCATAAAGTTGATTAAAGTGATATTGGAGATCTACTTGATCCAATGCAAAGACATTTGAAAAACAGTATCCCAAATGAAGAGTAAATGAAGAGTGAAGAAGATAAGCATGCAAAGGTAATATTGCAAACAAGAATAATTAGCATACTAAAGGATCAAGAAAAATCCTTGAGAAAATAGTTGAAACTTTTGGGTATTTTTGCAAAAATTACTTACTCTATAGTAATATTGTAAAAGTAAGATGTAAAGTAATAAATATTCTCTCAACATTTCATATTTTTTTGAAATAAAAATGCTTCTCTAGAAAAGAAAAACTAATTCCAGTAATGAGCATATAAATGCCGTTCTTACCTACATTTTATTAGTCATACAAAATAATATAAACTTATTTCTATACTTTTAAGTTTTATTTTCAAAATCCTGGCCTAACAAAATGGTCTTTTTACTTTGCACCATGAGATTTTTGATTCCCATTTTAGATGGATTCACTATAAGCAATCTTCTTTTGTCTTTTGGTTTTGTACTGATTATCCTCATATATTGAGACTATCTTATAGTTTCAGGGGCAAAACTAGAAATAAAATATGACAATTGTAGGTAGGCGATAAGGAGACTTTTGAGAATGAAAGGGAACATGCATAATAGTCATATCAAGACAAATAAATCTCACCTGAAACTGTCCTGGCCAAACCAAAACATACAGCTGCCTTGTTTTAGGGAGTTACACGTGTTGAACAATTGAAGGAAGAAATGTTTTTTGATGATATGAGCAATCTCCTCCTGGTGACTTCTCTGCCACTGGAAGTATTCAATCAGAATATATCAGCAATGTGATTCTCCAATTCTTACTCATCTCTAAGAGTACTGCTCTTTGATATATACCTAAAACCACTGCAGGATCTTGCCTGGCTATAGACAGGCTTTTCATCTAAAAAAAAATGGCATTGCAGCATTGTGTCCTGCCTGCCCTGGGAACCTACCTGATGGATGGAATTTTTGGCATTTGTCGTCCTTGTTGCCAGCCCTTCGCAAGTTTCATCGCATTCCTCACTGAGCCGCACTCTACTTTTCTCTGAGCCTTGGAGTTGCTTAACACAGCCACTACCCAGGCTTATAGAACTAGATTCACGTAGATGAGAATGAAGGGAGGACCTTAATGTCAGAGATGGAAGGTAAAGGAAAGTTTTAAGTGCTGTGTTATTTATCAATGAAGAAGTAGACGAGTTTATCAATTGGTTAGTGCTTTAAAAAGAAGGAGGATGTTTCTTATCCTTTCTGTAAAGAGAAAAACTGAACAAAAACTCTACCATGGTCTTCAAACATTAGGGTATAGTAATATTTCCTAAGAGAAATCTAATAACGTATTCCATTAAACTTCTGATTCAAAATGGCAGCCTGAAAACATGAGTACATAAGCTGGAAGACAGCCATCTAAATATCTTGATGGCTATAAAAGCTAGGATGAAGCAGGATTTTCTCTTGATCCCTGCCCCTAAGATAGCTGCTCTAACTCTGCCAATCATATTTTCAATTTACTTAGAGAAAATCTTACCTGCAGATAAAATAAAATCAAGCAAAACAACAAAAATGATGACAACAACAGCAATAATGACAAAACTCAGCAGACGGTAAGGACAGGAGCAGAAGTGAACAATACCAAATAAAGAACTTCAGATAATCCTTTGTCATCATTTCCATTTCCTACCTCTCTCTATGTCACCTGCTGTGGCTCATGTGTCTCAGGCTTTCGCTACTAACTCTACCTTCCTTCTAATCAGCAGTTCTCCTTGTGTGTACTCTAGAAGGAACATCTCTGTTTTGTTCTATCTTTCAGGTCTTCCAATAGCCTCTGTCCTTGAGAAAGCTGTTAGTAATATCTCATCTGCTAATGTCTTGCTCCCTGTCTATATGCGGTACATTGAAGTAGGCAAATCCCACTCACATACAAAGAACTTCTTTTCAGGCTTCCATACTTGTAAGAATGGAAAAGTAAGAATCACCAGACACTTAAGAAATCCTGAAGCATGAGTGAGAAAAGACAAAAATAAACAAGTAGAAACAGAAAATTTACAGGTAATATAATAGAACTTTAAAAAATGTGATTGAAGACTTCCAGTTTGGACAGGATGGCATAAACCCCCTTATCCTTATAGTAACACTGAACAAAGACAGTAGACAATACGACAAAAAGGAAAACTACAGACCAATATCTCTTTGAAACTTAGATGCAAAAATCCTCAATGAAATCTTAGCAAACTGAATCCAACAAGATACAAAGAAATTATACAGCATGACCAAATTGAATGTATTCAATTGAGTATTGGATTTATTCAACTTCCTTCAATTGAAGGCATGCAAGGCTCGCTCAACATTCAAAAATTAATCAATGTAATCCAGCACATCAATAAGCTCAATAAGAAAAGGCATGTAATTATATCAATTGAAGTAGAAAAAATTGACAAAATCCAACACACATTAATGATAAAAAAAAATTTAGCAAGTTAGGAATAGAGGGAAATTATCTTGATAAAGAGCATCTACAAAAACCCTACAAATAACATCATATTTACTGGGGAACAACTGAGTGCTTTCCCCCAAGATCAAGTAGAAGGCAAGAATGCCCATGTCTGCTACTCTTCTTCAAATAGTGTTGGAAGTTCTAACTACTGAAATAAGTTAAGAAATTGAAGTAAAAGACATGCAGATTAAAAAGGAAGAGATAAGTAAAGTGACCCCTATATACAGTTGATATGAGTGTCTACATATAAAATCCCAAGGCATCTACAAAAGAACATCTAGAACTAGTAAGTTCAGCAAGGTCACTGTACACAAGATCAATACAAAAAAATGACATTTCTATATCCTAACAATGAACATATGGAAATCAAAATAAAAAGCACAGTACTATTTACAATAACTCCAAAGAAAATGAAATACACTTAACAAAATATATATAAGCTCTGTAAGCTAATAATTATAAAATGATGATGAAAGAAATCAAAGAAGACCTAAATAAATGGAAATACATGCAGTGTTCACGAATTAGAAGATTACGCATAGTAAAATGTCAATTCTCCCCAATCTGATCTATCAAGTTAATGCAATTCCTATCAAAATCCCAGCAAGAGTTTATATGGACATAGACAAACTTATTCTAAAATTAATATGGAAAGGCTTAAGCCCCAGAATAGCTAAAACAACCTTGACAGAGAAGAATAAAGTGGGAGGGGTCACTTTGATCACATATTATAGCTTACTCTCTAGCTGTAATAATCAAGACAGTATTGCACTGACAGAGAGAGAGACCTGTAGATCAAGGGAACAGAATAGAGCACCCA
>CAUYSK010003162.1:0-84755 GCA_963575035.1 Avahi laniger
AACAACCTAACCAGAGAGAGGTACACACACCACAATGCCCTGTGGGAAAATTATCAGCCTCCTAATAATGGCTCATCATGATCACATCCCATAACTATCTTCTGAAGATAAAGTTTTCCCTTCTGTACCTGGTTTGAAATACCTTATAGAGAACATTAGAAAGCTGTCTGGAGATTTGGCAGTCCCTGGGTTTCCCTGCAATTGGAAACTCCACTGTAAAGTTGAGCATCATTAAACAAATTATAGCCTTACACTACAAGAATGATGTCAAAGATGGGGTCAGTATTCCTATCTGTCCAGACTCAATGGGACACTAAAAGACCTGTGCTAGGTTCCAGAAGAGGAAGAAACCAACAGGTTCTGTGCTGCAAGAACCTGCATTGGAACTCATATTAGTTAGAGGGTTTGGGTCACCACTTTACCCACCTCTCCTCATTCTCATCATATATTCCTGTATTAACTAAATTATGAATTTTTCATCTATTTCCAAGGTTCTTAACTTCAGTGTGGTTCAGAATGACTCAGAGAGCTTGTGAAAACACAAATTGCTGGGCCCTACCCCCAGAGTTTCTTACTGAGTAGGTCTGGGATAGGGCACATTTCCATCAATTTCCCAGGTGATATGATGCTGTTGGTCTGCGGAACATCCTTAGAGAACCAGTAACAAACAGCTGTTTTGGAAAATAAAAAAAATTTTAAGGCTGCTTTTCCCTTTAAAAGAACTCTGACAGTAGTAGAGCCTTTCGGCTGAAGTTCAATGCACACAGCTTGGGAAGAGTCTAAGGGTGGACCTTCTGAGAGGCCCTGAGTCAGAAGCTGATTGGTTGCAGCTGCTCTGATGAAATATCCCATAATCAGTGGCTGCTTGTCTTCACAGACCTCCCTTAGCACAAAGGGTTCCCAGCCCAGCTGCCTGCTCCCAGCTTCCTGGAGCGGAGCCACAGCTGGCCCCACTTCCCTCTGTGCAGGGGACCCGTGGGCGTGGTGAGGACCTGGCAGCCTGGCCTCGGGATGGACTTCCTCCCCACTCCCTCCCACCTCCTGACGTCAGCTCTCCTCTGGCATCAGCCTACACTGCCTTAAGGGCAACTGCTGGAGGTTTGGTTGCCATGACAACTGATCCTGTATCTACCAAGGGGTAGAGGAACCCTGGTGTGTGATCCGATGGGTGGGCTACACCATTTCCATTTCCCCAAATGACAACTATTCCACCACAAGGAACTCCGTTTGCATTAAGCGCTTTTCCATCCAGGAATGCCATCTTGCAATGCGAACAGTACCGGGGAAGAGTGGGAATTCCTTTATCAAATGGAGCCTGGCACCAGCCTCAGAGGAGAGACTGCCAGACCTCACAGAAGGAGACAGCAGTAACTTGTCCCCCATAGAAGTCCTTCTGTCTCCCGCAGAAGTCCTGCTGTGAGGTGCTCGCTGAGGGTGGAAAGGAGAGTGACTGCGGCCACACGGAACCGAGGTTGGGAGCAGTAGCTCTCCCTACACATGGTGACGTTTTTTAAATCTCGTGATCAAAAAGCTGAAGACTAGGGATGATTGCCAAACACCCTGCAAGTCTGCCCATCGTAAAGCGACTGAAAATGAAGAAATATCCTTTGCAATTGGAATCCAGCCCAGTTCGTTGATGTTTCAAAACAAATGCACCTTCATGGACTAGCGTTTTATTTCGTATTTTATTTTGCTGTCAGCTATTTCAAGATCTTGAGTCAGGTTACACATAAAAGAGCTAGAGCCAGAATGTTTGGGAAATTAACAGATGATATTTAACAAACATTTTGACAGGTCATAAAGGAACATCTGCAGAGAGTCTGGGAGCATGAGTTAGTTGTGTGCTGGAGGAAGGAGGCTGCTTTCCAGCAGCTGCATTAGGCTACAGGGCTGAGCGAGCGGAGCCTTCAGAGCAGAGGACAGTGCAGTTCAACAAGTCCCCAGCAGGGGGCACCCTTTTGCAGTAAACTCTCATTTTTTTATAGCTCTGCTTCTCAGCAGCAGACCTTACAGATAAGCGGCCTTTTGATTTCTCTAACCCTCTGCTTCCTCCTTCAAAGCAGACAGTTCCCTCTAGGAAGGAAGGGAGCCTTCCTCCCGTCTCTTATGAAAATAGACGTTTTGATGGGAAATGACTCTTGCAGCCTGGATTAAAAGCAAACTTTGAAGAAGGAAGACAGACGATAAAATTAAATGTAGATTATGAATAAGCTTGAATACAAGCCCACAAAAGTTTAGAGATAGTCTTGCTTGATTTTCATGACAAACTCAAAGGGCACAAGGAGTCCCTAGATTGTCTCGTAAAAGTCTGGGTCCATAGTGTACACAGGCAGCATCGTTATAAAACTGGCCTCCTGTTATTTAATTTCTCAAGAGTCAACTGTGTAACTTGGCAGCCTGTGCCTGTGTGGAAAGCACCTCTTGTTCTCCTGGAAGTTCATAAATAATCACAATAAATAATTCTGTGAAACAATCAGTCCTGTTGGAGACGATCCTAAAATGTCTTACAAGGGAATAATTCAGAAGTAGACAACAATGTTCTCCTCTCGAAACCAGAATCCAGTATCTCCACCCACTGTTATCTAAACATTTTAAATAACCTATTTCTTTTGTCTTTTGAATAAAATTAGACAGTTAAGCTCATTACACTCACATTTCACAGCTCTGTAGATACATTTGGGCAATATTCTCATTTTAAATTTGTTATGGATTTTGTAATTTGATAGTTGTTTTTTTCATTTTCTTTTAAAGATTTTCTTGCTGGAGTTATTGTCAGACAGGATTTCACTATTCACAAGACTTTGCTCCTCAACTATTTTCAGCCACGTTTTAAAAGCCAATTCGCTTTAATCAAACTGCTACAGAACTTGGCTAGTGTCTGCCACCTAGACGCTCTAGAAATTTTAAGTCCTTTAAGTCTTGTGAGGTAGATACTATTATTATGTGTTGTCACAGATGGGTAAACAGAGACACAGAGAAATTGAGTAACTTGCCAGGATGCATAAGAAATAGCACATTGCCCAGTGAGGATTTGAACCCAGGCAGTCTGGAACCAACATCCAAGTACTAAACCACCATGCTATATCAGCTTTAGTAGGCAAGGAGCATTAGTAGTTGTATACAAACTCAGCTAGCAAGTGGCTGTTTTAATTAAGTGTGATAACCTACAGAAGGTATCTTGTCCCTGACACAGAGTAGGTACTAGATTAAAATTGGGAGTGGGTGAGGAGGATTGAGGTATGTATATATGTTGACCTATATTCATTTAGTGAAGTGATTGGGAGCACTGGTTTAAACAGAATTAGGATATTTTCAGCTCTTTCCATTGCCTTACTCAACTAACTTAATCATGCTAAACTCAGTTTCCCCATCAGGGAATAATACTAGTAGAGTCTTCCTCATAGAGTTGAGGTCAGGGTAAATGAAATAAGGTATATAAAAGCAGCACAGTGCGTGGCACAGAATAAAAGATTGTGATTCTTCCCTTCAGTTTCATTTAGACCCAGTTTTACTTAAAGACTTAGTCTATAGTACCACAGAAGAACAAATATTTACTCAAATGTTCCCCCAAATGAGGCCAGTCTAGGAGCAAGTTCAACTTTTTTTGGAGAGACACAGAAGCATTTGATAATCAACATCGATTGAGGGTTTTGAAAGAAAAAAAAATTAAGAGCACTATTAGAAAATCAGTTATGGACTAAGATTTGCAAGGTTTACAGAGCTTCAAGTTCAATACTCTTTCTCTGTAGCCAATACTATTCACTGTGTGCAAGAGAAAGCTGGAAACTCTGCCCTTGACAGACCCAGAGGATAAAGGAATCAAAGGGGAGGCGCTCAGATGGGCCACGGTGAGGGCAACAGAGGGGAAAGCAGGTGCAACCCCCTCCTTCCCTCTCCTTCTCCCTCTCACACCCCCATGCCAGCACCTCTTCTCATTTTCTCTTCTCTCCCTCTGGCCTGACTTGGCCTGACCACACCTTCTCCTGGAGCAGCTGCTGGATGGTGAAAGAGCACAGTGAGCTGTCTGTGCTGCCAGTGCCTCTGACAAAGGCCAGGTGGCCTCCGTGAGTGACCAGGGTGACCATGGCCTGAGATGGACAGAGAGTGACTTCCCTCAGACCACCTTAGGCATGTAAGGGCCATGAACATCTTTGCTGAGGGGTTTCCTTTGCTACAAGGAGAGGAAAACAATATTTAATCCTGAAAACTGAGTTTTAGACCACTGTGTGAAACATGATTAGTGACTCCACATCAGTCTAGGTAGTATTTTTCTGATAGTCACATTCCTTGCTGGGAAGTAGTACCGTGTGCTGTCTTCCTGGGATTCTCGGGGATTCCATAGGCAACTTTAAGATAAGATTTTAACATTGCTATTGTTTTTTGGTTTTGGGGTTTTTTTTTTTTTTTTTTTGAGACAGAGTCTCACTTTCTTGCCTAGGTTAGAGTGCCGTGGCATCAGCCTAGCTCATAGCAACCTCAGACTCCTGGGCTCAAGCGATCCTCCTGCCTCAGCCTCCTAAGTAGCTGGGACTACAGGCATGCACCACCATGCCCAACTAATTTTTTCTATATACTTTTAGTTGTCCGATTAATTTCTTTCTATTTTAGTAGAGACGGGGTCTCGCTCTTGCTCAGGCTGGTCTCAAACTCCTGAGCTCAAACAATCCGCCCACCTCGGCCTCCCAGAGTGCTGGGATTACAGACATGAGCCACCGCGCCCGGCCTATTGTTTTTGTTTTTGCCATTTCTCGATGGTTTCCTTTTCACCCAAACAGGATTTTTCACTGATGAGGAGTATGTGATCACACAATTCCCAGATACATAAAGAAGAAGAAAGAATATAAGAGACCCTGATGCTGGGGGTGGGGAGATTGAAATGATGAAAAATACCAGGATCCTCTAGTGACTCACAAACAAATCTGGATACTCTGCTCTGTGATGTGTGTCCTTATATTTGTAGATCCCAGGGGTCCCCAAAGGACAGTTGTGGATCTTTTATCAAAACAGCAAGAAATAAATCCGAAAGAGACGTCACTACACAACACATGTGTTCATTTACATATTTTGAACTCCCATGGTGTGTCCAGCCCTGGGCTAGGAGCCACAGAGAAGAATGAGGCACAGTTCTTGCCTTCAAAGAATTTGCAGAGACCAGCCTTCACACGTGGTATGCAGAGAGCAGTAACAGAGAATATCAGGGATGCTGTGGGTACCAGAGGGGAGCTCAGTGAGGGGCCCCTAACTTAATTGAGGCTGCTTCCTCCCCTGCAAAAGGCTTTGCAAACCATCTGACTCTTAACAAACCCAGTGGATCTAGAGTAGGAAGGAGGGCAGGGCACGGTTCTAGACATCAGGAACTGCACAGAAGCCCAAAAGCACACAGGACAATTGGAAACTGCAAGGAGCAAAGCTTACTCATAGGGAAACCATGAGAGATGACTCAAAAGGTAGATGAGGGCCGGATTGTAAAAGGTCTTATAGACCATTCTAAAAAATGAGAATTTTATACTCCAGGTGAAAGAAATCCACTAAGGTATAAGTTTGAGAGTAATATAATGAGATTTGAATCTCAGAAAAATCATTCTGGCAGTTTGGGAGTTTATTGTCAAGGGTGATGTGATGGTAGGAAGACCACCACCTGGGCTCACTCCACAGCTCCTTTCCCAAAGTGAGTATTCACTTTACATTAAGCAAAAGTCCCAGCAATCCAAGCCCATAGGAGCCTACATCTTTAATCTTGACCACTTCTACCTGTAATAGAACCACAGGTAGGACCACAGATTATTTGCAGGTCTTCCCATTAAGAGATGGAGTCCATTTTCCCACTCCTTGAATCAGGGCTGGCCTGTGACTCATTTGACCAATAGAATGTGGCAGAAGTGACATTGTGAGACCTCCAGCCCAGGCCTCAAGAGATCTTGCAGCTTCCACTTTCACCCTCCGGGAAGACCACTATCACCATATAAGAAGGCCCAGACTAGCTTCCTTGAGGATGAGACTGTGTAGAGAGGGATGCCCAAAGAGCAGTTTGCTTACATATGAATGAGACCGTCCTGCCAGCCTCCAACCAGCCCACCAGCCAACTGTAGCCATGTAGGTGACCCTGGGTAAGACAAGCAGAAGAACCATCTAATAATTGAACACAGCACAAATGATGAAATCAAGAAATTACAGGGTATGTTGTTTTACACCACTATGTCTCAGGGTAGTTAGTTACACAACAATAAACAACTGGACCTCCTCTATGTTGCAATTTGTGAAAACTGGACAGGAACAACAAGCTGTCCAGGTCTTTGCTGGAATGAATCCTGTCTGGAGGGTAAATATACTCCACATCCTTTGTGGAGAAAGGGTTTCTACTGGGATTGTCTGAGTATCCTTCCCTCCAGAGAAAGTCAGGGTACCTGACTTTCTCTAACTTATGTCTAACTATAAATGCACTGCCTTGATGGACGGGACATCGATATTAATTAATAATTTATAATATGGTCAGACTTCTTCACATGTAATCACAACTCTTAAGTCTCTAGAAATGCTCCTGTAGATAGCTGAAAAACAGCTTTTCCTTCCAATTCTAACTTAAAAAAAAAGTTATCTTAGTCTCTCAGAATAGAACTTTGGGAAAGTGTGTGAAGAAGTCAAACTTGACCAGAAACGCCATTTTTCTCATCAGTGCGGGCTGCCCCTCCGGGAGAACGCAGCTTTCCTGTGAGCAAACCCCACTGTGGGGACAGCCGAGGAGAAGACAAAACGACTCCGTATTCACGGCCTCTCCCATAAACCGCTCGGATTCCATATGGCGTGAAGTCAGGAGGGGCACTGAAACAGGCCCTGGAAACCAAGCTGATGTTGTGAAATTCACGGCATCTAAATTCCTGAATATACATCAAAACAGAAAAGCCCTGTTGCCGCACACTTGAACTCATTCTGAACCTGCAGGAATTCTTTGTAGAAAGCTACCATGCCTTATCTTTGTTCCATAAATCTGAAAGTTACATTTCTATCTCTCTTCTGTCACCACATCATGCCAAAACAGCTAGACAGACTTTGATCCAATTTAGAGGATATGTTTAGGATGTCTCAACTTGAAAAAACAGCCTATGCGTCTTGCAAGCATGAAAATCACTTCGAGGGGGCCCCTGCGGGCAGGTAAAAGTGAGCTATGAGAGGCACCGGTAGCTACCAATCAGAGACGTGGCAGAGAATTAAAATGCTAGGGCCAGAGAAAACAAAACAGGATTTCAAATGCGAGTCCAAATGAGAACTCATTAAGGCTTCTCAACCGCAGGTGTCAGTGCTAGATGGAGCTGCTTCTCGGGAAGCTACATTTCTAATGTTCTCCCGCATGGCCAGCAGCAGGGATTTACTCATTTAATGAGGGTTAAGGATTCTTCCCAGCAACCCCGGGGAGACCGATGAGTGCAATGGATACATATGGGCAGGGCACCTTGGGAGATGCACTTTTTGGAAACAAAGTTATATTCGAAGCCAGGTTCAAATATGCTCCCCTGAGGGCTCACAGCAGCCATTTAATAAACAGCACTTGAATGAATGAATGATTGGATGCGTGAGTGAATGAATGAAGGAATGAATGTTGTCTGGGGAGCTGTGAAAGGTAGAAAACTGAAGGGGAGGATCTGACAATACCCTTCCCAGAGAGCCAAACCTTGTTAGCTGAGCTTTACGTTGAATGGCATTTTTGGTTTCATTACTTAATAGAGTGTTGGGCATTTTCAAATTATATTTAAAGGACCCGAAATATAAAAGCATGACTTTAAAAGGCAAAGATTATACTGCTTCTGTAAACACTTTTCATAAGAACTGTTTACCTCTCGCTTAATATTGGCAATGCCACTGTTCCTGCAATGGATTGACAAAGCAGTTCAATACACCTCATTTAGAACCATTATGGGGCATTTCATCAAAGATCTGGTTATGAATGTCTCCAAAGAAAGGATCAATGAGGTTTTCATTATGGTTGAGAGAGATTTCCTTTAAGAAAAAAAAAATCCCTGTAAAATGAAGGTGACTGAAATAAAGCATGACCAAAGCAAAGACATGTTCCATTTTATTCCACCAAAGGTAAACATAATTTTTATTTTTATTTTTACAATAGTCTATTCCCACGTATATTATCCATGTAATTGTTTATGTTCTAAAACCCACTTGGTAGCAATTTCACAAGCGGCAGAGACAGGCTATTCTCAGGAGTTTGTGCTCTGGAACTGCCTTAAAGAGAAAATGGCACTATAATTAGGACATTTGGTACGTTAGCAATAAAGCACCCCTTGGAGGGCCAGACAGGTCTGTTGCTTACCAAACTCTTCTCTTCTGGAAGACTGTTAGAGTGAGGTTCTGGAGGCACATACATTGCTACAACTGGGTCAAGGTTCCCCTGTCTTGTGGTCTTAATTAAAGATCCCATGAAATGTGGTACATTTAAGCATTTATTTGTACATTTTCTTTACACAAAATGCATTAATTTTGCTATAATGTGGTTCTATTTAGCCCCAGATAGTTTTATAATTTGATAAGGAAAACATTTCTAATTGGCTTTAATATTTTTCCTTAGTTTATACCTGCCAAGTCAGTAATTTGAAGGAAGCTGAATAACATTTTCAAAAATGTTCAGTAGAACATGAAGGGTTTATTGCACAGATTTAAAAAAAAGTATTAACAGATCCAGATGTTCTCATTTCTTTTCATTGTATCTTGCATCAACAAAATCTCTGTGCTAAAGCTACTATTTTAAGTGACATTTTGCAACAAGTTGTAAGTATTGTTAACTATATTAGTGCAAATGCAACTCGGTATCATCAGTTTCCTAATATGCTAAAGTTGAACAATGAGATATTCAGTGTGGATTTGCTGTATCATTCTGAAGTGTGCTGGCTATCACAGGGACAGGGGTTAGCCAAAATTTTATTTCTATGAGAACAGACAGTTAAATTTTATGAAGAACAGAATCATCAATGTGAATTATTGAAAGATTTCTACAGGCAGGTAGCATTTCTGTGTGATATGTCAAATCAAAACAACTTGAATATTTCTTTGCAAGGTAAAACTAAGTCTATACATGATATGTGGCAAAAAATCCAAACATTTCCCAGAAAGCTATTTTTTGTTTCAAAACACTTCTTCAAAAGGAAATTTTGGATGAACATTTTCCCCAATCAGCAAAGATCACTGATGAGCAGGATGATATATGCAAATCAACTGAAGAATATACAGCTGTTATAGACCTATTAATTGGAGAATACAATGAAAGGTCCACTGACTTTGAGAGTCATGACATCACAATCAAATTAGCATCAATCTCACCTAGTTGATATCACCAAGGCACCGAAAGAGCTACAGATGGAATTGATTGAGCTCGCAGTAGATGACATTTTCAAGTCATTGTTTGATGCTGAAACATCAACTGAAATATGGAAAAATGCAGTAGAATATGCACGCCTTCAGCAACATGCCCAAAAAATGCTTTCTTGGTTTTCAACCACTTATTGCTGCAAATCTACATTCTCCTACCTAATCCAAATCAAGAAATCAAGATGCCCTTAAAGTCACAAATGACTGACACCCATCTAGAGGATCAACTGAAACTGCTGACCTCCATGCTGCAGCCAAATATTCAAATGCTTTCCAACAAAAAGCAGACACAACAAAGTCATCAAAAGGTTAGCTAACTTTAAAATTAATAAACAATTTTCATTTTTTGAAATTATTAAGTACATAGTCGTTAGATTTTTTACAAAATAATATACATTTTTAAGTATATCTAATTGAAGTTTCTTGAATGTGGCCTTATTTGATTATAGCTAAATTAATGAGACCTTCCAACATGAAAAGTGTCCCCACTCCTGGTCAAGGTTCTTTGGGTACAAGCCAGAGAAACAGACTCTGGCTAATTCAAGAAGCAGGTTATGGGAAGGAGACTGGGGTAGCTCATGGAGAGGAAGGAAGAGAAGAACAGGGACCCAAATAGTACCAGTGGCCTCCCTATCAGAGCCCCAGACTCAGCTCCACCAACCTTCAATTTTTCAAAATAGGGAATTTGATTAGCCCAGTTTGAGTCTAGAGTTTCTGCCCTTGAACCAATCAGGTGTGGTCAAAAGCCAGAGAGGAAACCACAGACAGGGTTGCTGAGGGCACCATTAGCTGCACACCCTGCTCCCCTGTGACTACTGCACTCTAGACTTGTATCTTGTAAATATTCACGAAGTGACTTTGATTGCATCACATCCACCAATGGTAAGTGCTTATATTTTTCAGAATAGGCTCAAAAACAATGATACTACCAGGTATTTGTACAGTTTTACGGTTATAAAATACTTGGCATACATTATTATTATTAAGAACACATTATTATAAATAGTAAAAGCCATTATTTATTGAACATCTACTCATTTTCTGACAGTAAATTACCACTTATTGTATGCTTACAATGTGCACAACTGGTGCTAAACACTTTGAATAGATTATCTCTAATCTTCACAACAAACTAGCAGGTTTGTATTATCATCAGGTTTGTCAGCACATTTCAAGAATAAAATAATAAATACAAAGCTTACATTATATCTCATATATACACTCATTTAACCTTCCCCAAACCCTGTTAAAATCACAAGTATTCACAGTACACAGCTGAGGATACCAAGACACAGAGAGACAGGGTACCTGCCCCATACCTAGGAATGGTGAACACTCATCATCTAATTGCTGTCCACTGCCCTTTACAACATAAGGCCAATAGAGCTTGAGTGATCTCTCAGTAAAGATATTTCTAGAACTTTGCCTGGACAGGCAATAGTTGGTAGGATTAGGAGTAATTATGGAGATAAATTCTAGCTGGGTTGAGTTTTCATTTTGTTTATTATCTTTGGGAGTGGGAAATAAATTAATTATGGTACTTTCTCAACTGCCATGACTAAGGGACCAAAAGTTAGTGACTTAATTTCCCTCATACCTAAGAGTGTGGAGTGAGCAGGCTGGGACAGACAGGACAGTCCTACATCCTGCACCTGCTTCAAGTTATCACCGTTTTCCAGCAAGTAGGAAAGAGGAAGAGGAACGTTTAGGACCAATAGCTTAGGCTTTAAGGCCCAGAATTTGTACATTCTCACTTTTGCTTACATCCTATTGGCTCAATTTAGTCACAGGGCCACACCTAGCTTCAAGGGAAGCTGGGAAATATACTCTAGCTGAGCAGACACGTGCTCACCTAAAACTTAGGGGGTGCTGTTTCTGAAAGGGAGGAGAGGAACCTGGAAATCAGGAGGAAATTAACCATTTCTGACACAAGGAGTCATGTGTTCTTTCTTTAAGCAATCAGAATTTGAAAAAAAATATAACTACCCATAATCAGAGGCAGATTTAGGTTTTCTGGGGTCTGAAGCTTATGCAATCAGGATAGGGGCAGGAGCAAAGATCTTTTTTAAGAAAACTAATACAAAAATATCTAATGTTTGGAAATGTTGCAAAAGCATATGCTCTTACAAAGACATTGCTAAGCCCCTGCCAAGGCTTTGCATGGGTAGAGTCTGTAAAAGTGAGAAGCCCAGAAGCTTAAGCCTCTGTAGCTTCAGGGTCAACCAGTATGTGCCGGCAACAGTTGCATTTTTCTAACTTCCGGTTCTTACAAACTTGTGATCCCATAAAAGCTGTTACTTTGTGTCTGAAATAAATGGCTGGGTCAATGACAGAAACAGTCTGATTTGTATGGAAGCCAGTTCAGTCAGTCTCTCTGCCTGGCAGCCCAGCTGGTGATTGAGAGGTCTTCAGTGAGCAAAACTTACCAGTTGGTCTCTGCTTGGCCATAAATAATCACTCATAGAAAGCAAATGGGAATGTTTGTTTGATTGTTTGTTTTATTTTGTTCAAGCTGAATCGGAGGAGCTGGATCCTATTCCCAACAATTCCAACCAGCACTGTGGCCTAGGCAGGCTAGAGGCAGCATCCTCAGCGGGCCTCAGGTCCCGAATTGGGAAAACGAGGGGCAGAGCTGGATTGTGTTCAGGCATCTTATACTACAGGGAAGATTCTGGTGGAATCTTAGTGAAATGTGCTCTGACCTGCTCCACATCACAGGCCTGAGCCCAAAGAAAAACAATCTATCATTACAATGGCCACTTAACCATTTGCCCAGAGCAAATGGCAAAGTATGGTAGGCACAATTTTACTAAAAATATACCTTCAGTGGGGGAGAGAAAGCTGATTGCAGGTGTTCACTCTTGCTGGAATGCACTTCTCCATTAGCTATTTCTAAATGTGACAGTTCTCAGCACGGCTCACTCATCTCATTCATTCATCCCATAACCATTTCTTTTTACCTGACAGAGCAGGTAGGATAGGCCTGATGATATGTACAAGGGAAGGGCATTGACATCAAGGGTGTACACACACACTCACGATGCAGGCAGGAAGGGCTGTGTGAGAGTTACGCATAGAGCCAGAGGGACTCGTGCGTGATCTGGAACTGGGGGCGGGGAGAGGTACTCCATCAAGGGAGGATGTTTGAGATTAGTCACCATTAAGTTTATATCTCTTCCCAGGTCATCAGCCTAGAGTGACCTCTCCCTTTTCAGAGGACTGGGTCTCTATCTCATATGATACTGATCACATGCCCCTGCCTGGCACTCTACAATGCCTCTCTCCCATTGTAATATAAGATGTGGAGGGCGATGGGAGGAATGTGAGCAGGTATTGTGTGGAAAGAATACTGTTATCTATTAAGCACCTGTTTTTAAGTCAGGCAATTGACATATTCTGTTTCATTTGAATCACTTTTTTTAAAAAACTCAGTGAAGAAGATAGTAGCCCTGTTTCACAGATAAGAAAACTAAGGCCAAAAAAAAAAAAAAAAAGCTCTGGGAATGTATCCAGGCTCATGTAACCCAGTAATGGTAGAGTGAGGATTTGAGATTGATCATCTCTGATTGCAAAGCCAATATACTTCCCAGACATCAGACTTATTTATTTTTCGTTTACCCCACAGTACATAGGACACTTGATTACTATTTGTTAATAACAGAATCTTTCTGCTGAAACATCGGTCACATTGAATTTTTCTTCTTGGACCTTGTTTAGATTAGTAACAAGAAAACCTACCACACTTGTTTCTCCTGATAGAGACATCTGTCAGTTCAGAACATTGATGTAGACTATTTAAAAGCAGTCATTAAATAGTGATCACTTGGCAACAATGTGGACCTCAGCCACACTGAAAAAATTTGGCAATTAAATACTGCAGAATATTATTAACATGTCACCAAGCCTACTGGTAAACCTGTGCTCTGCACCTTCAGTTCTTAAGAAAAACAAACCAAAAAAAGAAAAAAGAAAAGAAAAGACAAAAAAAAAAAAAACTAAGGTCATTATTACTAGAAGTGTTTTTACCCACATAAATTGATTTCTGTGTTGATTGGCAGATACATGGTTTCATTTGGCTAGTTGTGGTCATACCAAAAGCAAATTTTCTTTTTACCAAATCCTATTATATTTCTTATTATGGGATATGAGAAGTTATCACCTACTATTTCCTACTTAGTGTTCTTAGAAGAGAATCATTTATCTTCCATTTTAAGCAAAAGTAATTAGATATACTTTTGTAGTTAATATTAATATTCCTGCCATGAAGTTCCACGTGGCTATTACAGAAATAATATAAAATAGACTATTGAGAATTAAAAAAACCCACTTGGTCATAACCCATATGATACATACTGTTCTAATCACTGATGTTAGACTAGCATGACTCTAAGCTGATATAGAATTTTGTGTCTGTGTACAAAAACCAGCAGCTCTGTCTTCTGATGCTCTTTCTCAACTCTTATCTTAGCCCCAGAAACATCCAAATTTGCATTAAATATTTGAAACAACTTGTTTTAACAGTCACGTTTCTATTGGAATTTTTAACTCATTTTTAAAAATTAAAATCTTTAGAAAACTAAGAGAAGATTCAAGACTTCAAATGATATAAAAGAAAATTAACATAGGCATAAATTAAGATTGCTTTCAGAAAATAATAATATACATGTGAAACTGTTGGCCACTCCTAGCAGAGCAGCAGCAGCAGCCAGCTGGGAAGAGAGAACAACTACCCAGTAGTAACCTAGACCAAAAAAATAATAATTTCCTATTAGTTCATTTAAAGATGAAAAGAACCTTTTAACCCCAACTCAAATATACTTCAATACTTTCCCAGACTTGGTGGAGAGCAGGATCATCCCATTTTTGTTTTTTTTCAGGCATGGACATTTATAGTGACCTTCTCTAATGAACCCCAGAATCATGGGATTCACAAATCTCTGCAGTCACACTGTATAGTTGAAGACATTGCGGTAGAGAAGCAAGTGACACATTCAAGTTCACAGTCCTTTGGAAAAGCCAAGATGATGAGACAGTCCTGTATATCAAGTTTTCTCAACCTCAGACTATTGTCGTTTTAGACCAGGTAATTCTTTGCGTGGAGGGCTTTGTGGTGTTTTGTCTATTGGACAATATCCATTTCATTCTGAGCCTACCATTTATGAGTGAAATGATTCCAAACTCTGAACTATCTCTGTTCTACTTCTCTTTACATTAGCAATGTATGCATTGTAGGATCTTCATCAGCATTGCTGGCCTCTACCCGTTTGATGCTAGTAGCACCTATCTCCTGGTTGTGACAACCAAATACGTCTCTAGATTTTGCCAAATGTTCCCTGGGGGCCAAAAGCAACCCAGTTGAGATCCACTGCTTTAGACCTACCTTAATTTGTCCACTAATTTCTTAGCCCAAAAACCAGTCTCAGATATGCCCAAGCCTGCTTTAGGAGTGTCCATTTGGAAAAGGCCACACTTTCTTGGGAGAAATTTTGGTTCACTAGAAAGAGCACATAAGCTTGAGCACCTGGCAGATTTAGGTTTGAATCTTGGTTTGCCACTCACTCGCTGGGGGCACTTGGACAATATTTTTAATATTTTTCAATCGTAAAGTGGGAATTTCAGTGCTTGTTTCCACACTAAGTGTTAAATAAGCAGTGTGTGAAAACCATGATGTAATGCTGGGCACACAGGAATGTTAAGTCCTTCTCATTAATCATAGTACCAAAACTACTAGAAGAAAGGAAGGGTTTACCAGGGGAAATATGATGGAGCTATAGTGTGTATCTTGAAGACTCAGGGTTTGAAAAGCTGGTCCATATTGGAGAACTTTATGACCAAGTTTGGCCAGGAAATCTCAGGCCTTCCCAGAGGACCAAGAGTCCACCTGAATACTAGCTATTCATGAAGCTAAACCAAGAGAAGGACAACCAAACTTCCAACTGGAAGCACCAGGACAGAAATACACATGACTCGAACCAGAGGCCAAATAAATGAGATCTGGGTGAGTTTTGTCAGGGATGGAGAGGGGATTGGAGATCAAGGAACACCCCTGTCCCAAATTATAAAGCTCTTATTCTTCATTGAATCTTTCTAAACAGAAGTTTCTTCCTTCTGGAAGCCTTTGGCAATGTTAGAATTTCAAAACATGTTGAAAACATGACCACCAATTATCTTCCATGAAAAAATATCTGGAAAAACTTTACCACATATGGTAAGGCAACATGATTCTCAAAACAACTCTTTGGAAAAAGGATTAACTTTTAGTCAAAACTTTCCAGTTCTTAAAACTTAATTTTTCCCACAATGCCTTATTATCTACTGGAAAATGTCTGTCTCATTCTGAGCCTGTAATATTTATGTATGACGATTTCAGCCTCTGAACTCTCTATTCTTCTTCTCTTTACAGTATCAAGTGAAAATGTGTGAATAATGAAAAATATAAGTCAATCATTTAAGTTAAAAATGATTATTTCCAACCTCCTTATGTTCTTTTAAATTTTTAACATTCTTTTTAATCAGACATAAAATGCCATATACTTGAAGATATTCATAGCAGCTTTATCTGTAATAATACTCCCACTATCACCACTGCCACCAACAGCAAAAACCTAGAAACGACATGAATGTCTGTTATGGATTGAGCTGTGTCCCAAAGAAGATATGTTGAAGTCCTCACTCCTCGTACTTCAGAATATTATCTTATTTAGAAATAGGGTCTTTGCAGATGTAGAATAGCTAAGATGAGAGGTATTTAGGGTGGATCTTAATCCAGTAGGACTGCTTTCTGTATAAAAAGGGGACACGACGTATACATGCACGGAGGGAAGATTATATGAGGTGACCGAGGGAGAATGCCATGTGAAAACTGAAGATTGGAGAGACGTGCCTACAAGTCAAGGAATGTGAAAGATTGTCAGCAAACCACAAGAAACGACAAAGAGGCGAGGACTGATTTTAGAGGAAGCATGGCTCTGCTGAAACCTTGACTTTGGACTTTATCTTCTAGATCTGTGAAACAATAAACTTCCATTATTTTAAACTACCCAGTTTGTGATACCTTGTTACAGCAGCCCTAGCAAACTGATACCATCTCCAATAGGAGAGGAATGCTTAATTAAATTATGATTCTCATGAAATATTTCATAGCCACTAACAATGATAATCATTCAGGTTTTATGGAAACAAGGATAAATATTTATTATAGTATAAAGGTAAATATAAGTGATAGAACATGTTAGAAAATCTTACAATTGATTAACTTTGAATCTCAGAAACAATTTTCTTCTTTATTTATTGAGACATTGGTCTTTAAAGCCAGACTTGGTTGAGGGAACAGAGAATGTCTAAATAACAGAGGGATCCTGTTAAAATATCCCAGATGAGGGCTCTTGCCAACTGAATCATGATTTTAGTCGAGAAAGGCTCCTGCTCAATGAGAAGATGAGGGATGCTTGCTGGTTGGGTGGGAATTCAAGCTGAAGGGACAAGGGCTTTGGCCCGACCTCAAGTTTGGACTCTGGAAGGAGGTTGGCCCACATCAACCTGGAGGCTGCCACATCAAAGTAAACACAAGAGGTAGCAAAAGAAGGGCTTTCCTGGGTGACCCTGGATTCCACATGGTTTGCTTAGGACCCAGAAGTTCTTACATGCCCCTGAGGGCAGACACAGATGGCAGCTGAGCCAACAGCAAGCCTGGGGGCTGACCAGGGTGAGGAATGAAGTGAAAGGACCTAGCCAGGGCCAGATGGAGCATGTGGCACGGATTCAGAGGGCTGTAGCACCAGAGAGAGTCAAGGTGAGAGAAGCCAAATCCCTAGGGGAAACCTCTAGCCTTTCCCAAGCAGACTGCAGGTAACAACAGCAGCCAGCCAACACAAACTATGGAATCAGGCCCACCATTTGGGTCACCCTTTCAGGCTTACCAGACCAACAATTATACAACAGGGACCAATAAAGAGACCAAGGAAATCTCTAAAGTTTCAAGACTCCCGTCTCCCATCACCTCATCTCTCATATACCCAGATCCTCCTGAGGGAAGAGCAGAGCTGGGGGCAGGCATGAGTCAGAGCCTGATTATCTAAAGCATCTGAACATCTGTGAAGACTGTTTCAATGACTGCGCCAGACCAAATTTGCCAGTTAGCAAAAATCTCATGTTTAACATTTTTTCACCCACTACCAAGACACAGATGGGGATTCATAAGGCAGATCAAATTGGTTTTATATAAACAAAAGGCTGTATTTTTTGCACATCTAGGTATATTGGGAGAAAAATCTGTGGCCCCACAACACAGATATGTAGACAAAGATTAAAAAGAAATATCCAAAATGAAAATAATTTATTTTTTCAATTTTTACATTATAATTATTTTAAAAAGAACATGTTGCCTAGTCCCTGTCTCTAAGTAAGAAGGTTCTATAGCTGCTGCATAATAGCAGGTTTACAATAAGACTGCCCAAATTCTTGAAAAGTAAACATCTTTCCAACCAAGGCCTGGTTTCCATATAAAAGCTTTAATAAAGTTAAAGATACAAAAAATCTTCCCCTTTTTAGTCCTGAGTTTATCCAGTTTTCAGAAATAACTGAGAGTAAAAAAGGGATATAAAAATATAAGTGGCTCAGAAGATCTTCACCGCATCATTCATTCCTGTTCACCTGCTGATGATCTGCAGGTATCATTTGTGAACATCAGCCTTTCTCAGCTTCCCAGAGCTGAACCTGCTCCGAGGAGCAGAGCTGCCTCCCAGGTCCTGCCCCACATCTGCGACCACTTTTCCCTTCACACAACTTCCAGAGCTCATGTGGTGTCTTCCAGAAGTAATTCAAAACTTAATGTGAGAGAATAGTCTGCATGGTTTGTTTTCTTCACTTCTCTCTTATTTAGAAGGAAGACCAGCTGTCCCATCCAGGTTGCCTGAGAACAGGGTCAGTCTCACAACGGGGAGTGCCCAAGGCATGTGGTTTGCAGGTGCCATGACAGGGGGGTCTTCCTCCCCAGGAACATCTGCTCCCTCTGCAGGCCAGGTGCAGGGTCACGAGCATCAAGGACTCATTCCGTTGGCCTTCAAAATGCCTGTGCATTCAAGGATCGCCTCTTAAATGCATCCACTGGCTGGCAGAAATGACACTTTCAACTCTTGTCGGCTACCACTCACCCACGATTGATCAACCAGCTACAGCCAGGGCCCAAGAGGACAAGGAACATAGCAAATACCAGAAGGAAAGCAGAATCATCCAGTAGGTGTGGAAGAACAGGAAAAAGAAATTTGGGAGTAATTACTTCACTCTCAACAAGAAATTATAAGAACGATATTTACCATTTTAAATGACCGCTCTGTGCTTGGCACTTTAATACTGTACTTCATTTAATTCTCATAGCAATCCTTTATTAGCTCCAGTTCATGGGTGATTAAAATGAGGTTCAGGAATTTAAGTAACTCGCTTGAGGTCATGCAAATTGTGGAGCTGTGAGGTGGAACTCAGGCCTGCAAGTCTGCTGACTCTAAAACCCACACTCTGTCCTGTATTCCATGTGTGTGCGCAGCTACACAGACACTATTAGACACTACCAATAGAGGATAATTTCAGGATATTTGTTAAAGCACTAAAAATAATAACTCCAGCACTTCTACATTTGAATTGTGGGAATTCATCTTAAGAAATAAATCATAAATATGCACAAAGATTTCACTATAGGGTTATTCATTGAAAGATTTAGCTAGGAAAGTAAAGCTAGCTAAATTCAACACTTGGGAATTAGTTTAAAAATAGTATGTTATTTCCATACAATAAAATACTATGAAACCATTAAAATGATGTGGAAGGAAATGGAAGGATGTAAAGGAAAAATTCATAATATGCTACTATGTTTGTTTTAAACATATGTTGGTTACTATTTCTGTATAACGAATTATTCCAATTACTCCATTTTGGTTTTCTCAAAAATTTGTAGGTCATAAATTTAAGAAGGGTGGGTAGTTTTTGCATGGGGTCTCTCCAGCGATGGCAGTGAGATGAAAGCTGGGGTTACAGTTATCTGAAGGTGCCCCTGGGCTGAAGACCCGCGATGGCTGTCAGCGGGGATTTGCACTTGAGCTGTTGACTGCAGTGCCCGCAGCCTCTTTGTATGGCTTTGGCTTCCTTATAGCATGAAGTCTTCAGGCAGTTGAACTTGAATGGCGGCTTGGGGCTCCAGCACAAATGTTAGGAAGAATGAGGCAGAAAGCAGAATCACATTTTCTACCTAGCCTTGGAAATCCCATTGAATCATTTCGGCCACACTTCTATTGGTCGCAAGTGAGTTACAAATCTGCCAATACAAGGAAAGAGAACAACAAAAGGAGTGTCAAAAAAATTTGCAGCCACTTTTTTAAACTGCCACAGCATATTATTAAAGAATTTATACAATATAGCTGCATTTTTGTTAAACAGACATATGACTAGGAATAAAAACAAATTTTTTTTTTTTTTTTGGAGACAGGGTCTTGCTCTGTTGCCCAGGCTGGAGGGAGATGGCATCATCGTTGCTCACTGCAGCCTCAAATTTCTGGGCTCAAGCAATCCGCCTGCCTCAGCCTCCCAAACAGCTGGCACTAGAGCTGTGCCTCACCACGCCTGGCTAATTTTTTTATTTTTTGTAAATATGGAGTCTTGCTCTTGCTCAGGCTGGTCTCAAACTCCTGACCTCAAGTAATCCTCCTGCCTCCATCTCCCAAAGTGCTAGAATTACAGGTGTGAGCCACCGTGCCTGGCCAAATTTTTTATGGTGACTCTCTATTAATTTTGTTATCAGGAACAAATCGAATAAAAATATTTAATTTATAAAATTTGGAAAGAACACTTTAATGTTTTATCTCCATATTCTTAACTAGCTAGGCACTTTTCCCCATTTAGCTATCTTTCAAAATCACCATGGAGCAATCTATCACACCTTCAGGTATAAATTACACATAAATTCATACTTGTTTTCTATCATATGCATGTCAATAAATCTCAGTGTCTTAGACCACCAGTTACCTGCCATGCCTGGAAATCCATAATGAGGCTGGGAAGTGACCACTGAGGAAGTGGCCATGGCCATGGCCTCCTTATGCAGCACGTTCATGAAAACCCACAAGCCCACAAGGCCCCAGTCACATTCTCCTGAGTATGGCAATTTTGGGGCAACAGGTGGTTTTTGTTGTTTTTTTTTTTTTCTCATAGAAAATAAAAACAGATCTCAGCTCAATCAGTAATAACAGCTTTTGAGGATGTTATTCTGGGAAGAAAAAAAATCAGCTCACCTGGCTAAGCCCACCCAAAGTGATAAATACTACCTCTCAATCAAATAGGAAGAGCATGACTGGGAAGATCCATTCATCGACGCTGCCTTCAATGCCAATACCAACTGCTGCAGACAGAATGAACAGATGTCTTTCACTTAGTGGGTGGGAGTATATACTAGACCAAAATATTCACAAAGGTCTCAGAGGCCAGACCATATTAATGATCCTCTCTTTTTCTTTCCTTCTCCCCTGAAAACACTATTAAAATCTAAGGTCACCAGCTGTTGCATGCCATCAAGAACTAAAGAATTTATGGCAAGAGTCCTATTTAATTACAGCTCATGAAACTGATCCTATGGTATTTCAGACCTTATATATAAATATTATTTATATCCCCAACTTTCAGGAAAGCAAGGACTATTTCACAAGCTTGCCAGAGGTCAGGGATCTGCCCCTGATGTTAAACATAAAAGGTGTTGTATAACACAGCTAAACAGATTACAGGCTGGTTTGCAGACATGGTTTTCTTTTCCACACAACTCTAACTCTCCATCTCTGACAATGGAGAAAGAACTCCATTCAACACACAACTTTTTAAGGCCAAGAGTACTGTCTGAAGAGTGTGTACTTAATTCAGAGGGCCATGGGGAGCCATTGAGGGCTTACCAAGAAAGGAATGATGTGATCTAAACTGTACCTTAGGGGGATTAAAGCTGAAATTAATAAAATAGGAAAAGAAAACTGCATACACTTAAAAACTGGTTCATTGAAAAGACTAACAGAATGAGTAAATCCCTCCCAAGCTTTATTAAGGAAAAAACGACAAAACAGTAAAATTAGGAATGTGAAAAGGGCATAATCACAAGTTCTAGTGAAGCTTAAAGGACTGTAATAGAATATTACATACAATTTATGGTGTCATGTTTGAAATCTAAAGGACACAGATGATTTCCTAGAAAAATATTAGTACAATTGTCCATAGTTGATCCAAGAAGAAGTAGTTAATGTGAATAGACTATAAATACAGAGAGGTAATGATAAACCACCTATTGGATTCATTCAAACATTTTTGGATTGGGGGCGTTTGTAAGGGGTAAGAAAAGGTGGGTGAAGGTAATTCTTACTGACTTGGTCTAATTGGGTGAAAAGACTGACTTCAAGAAGAGAAATCAGGAGGAAGAGATGAAGTTAGGGGAAAGATAATGAATCAATTTAGAGGCATCATAAGGAATATCTAAATGAGGACATACACCCAAGTGGTATGGTATAAAGGTCACCAAGTGTGTACACCCAGGGACTAGTCAGATGATGCATTGGTAGGCAAGGAGAAAATAAATTATATTTATTTTTATCTCATCTTTTTTAAAGATGTTTGTGTCATTTTATAATATATAAAATATATTAGTACCATAGTACTAGTACACTAAATATATGTGTAGGGGATGAATGCCAAAAAAATTTAGCAATATGAATGAGTAATCAAAAACATTTGGAGCTATATTCAGAGAATAGGATAATACTTAGCAATGAAAAGCCAAAAATTACTAATACACACAACAACATGGGTGAATCTCAAAATCATTACGCTGAATCAAAGAAATATGGCACAAAAGAGTACATGCTGTATGGTTCCATTTATGTGAAAGTATAGAAAATGCAAACTTATCTACAGTGAGAAAAAGCAGATCAGTGGTGGCCTGGGGCCAGAGAAAGAGGAAAGAATGGATTGCAAAGAGACATGAAGAATATTTTGGGGTGATGGAAATGTTCTGTATCTTCATTGTAGAAGTGGTTTCACAGGTGCACACATCATTAAAATTCATTGAGTAGCATATTTTAAATGGATGCAATTTATTAAACATCAATTATACCTCCAAAAACTTGTTTTTTAAAAACATTTGGAAGCCACACTTGTAGCAGAAAAGGCTCTTAAACCCCTCTGTTCTTCAGCCATGTTACACCATAGTTATAAAGAATACCCAAATCTCAGTGACTTACAACAATAAAGGTTTATTCCTGCCCTCCCCCGCCCTGCGCCCCGCCATGGGTCAGCTATAGCTCTGCTCTACAGAACTCATTTGTTTCAGCCACACACACACATGCACAGAGGTTTTTACTGGCCCTAATCCCAAAACGAGCAGATAGCCAAGAATCACTAGACATGTGATGACAGCCTGTAATGTGGAGAAAGGAAGCCAAAACAAGCAAGCAGAAAAAAGAAATCTGAAAAACAGAGATTTTGCAAGGAGAAAAAAACTTTTTTAAAAAATACGCTTTGCTTTAATAAACATTTTAAAATGAGCTTTTCATTTCTAGATAAATTTAAAATGGAATAACAGAAATGGAAAAAATCAGTAAAATATTTGAAAATTAGAAATTAGAGGTCGGGCGCGGTGGCTCACGCCTATAATCCTAGCACTCTGAGAGGCCGAAGCGGGTACATTGTTTGAGCTCAAGAGTTCAAGACCAGCCTGAGCAAGAGCGAGACCCCGCCTCTACTAAATTAGAAAGAAATTAATCGGCCAGCTAAAAATATACAGAAAAAATTAGCTGGGCATGGTGGCACATGCCTGTAGTCCCAGCTACTCGGGAGACTGAGGCAGTAGGATTGCTTGAGCCCAGGAGTTTGAGGTTGCTGTGAGCTAGGCTGACGCCATGGCACTCACTCTAGCCCAGGCAAAAGAGTGAGACTCTGCCTCAAAAAAAAAAAGAAAGAAAGAAAGAAATTAGAGCCCTAGAAAGAAATCGTGAAGTGAAGTGAAATAAGAGAGAGAATATAAGAAAATTAGAAGACCAGGCTAAGAAGTTCAAAATCTGAAAAATAGGAATTCCAGAAAGAAAATAAAAAAGAAGAAACTGAGAAGAAGAAATCAAAATAATAATTTAAGAACAATTTTAATAAGTGAAGGACATGAATTTCCAGAAAGAAAAGTCCTATCAAGTACCCAGAAGACAATAGATTCACATCAAGGTAAATTATCATGTAATTCCAGAACACTTAGGGAAGAGAAAAGATCCTAGACTATGCCAGAGAGATAAAGCAAGACATCTATGGAGGATCAAGAGGCAGAACAGCATCTGAATTCTCAAGAGCAGCACAAAAATCTGGAAGGCAATGAAGTATTTATAATGCCTTCAAAATTCTGAAGGAAAAATATTTCCCACTCAGAATTGTGTACCCAGCCAAACTCTCATTTCAGTTTGAAAACAGAATTAAGGTATTTTTTCAGACCAGCAAGATCTCAACTGTTACTTCTCATGAACCCTTTCTCAAGAAGCTTCTGGAGAGTGTTGTTCTAGCAAAACAAGGGAATAAGCTAAAAAAGAAAGGAGACATGGGATCCAAGAAACAAGTGAGCCACTACGAAAGAGAGGTGAAGAATAGTGAGGGAAGATAATAGCTGTGTAGTAGGCCTCAAAGATAGTCCTGATTAGAGCATGTCGGAAATCTTGTTTTCTGCAAGAAGTTGTAATTTTATGCTTAATGTTTTAAACATTTTTTTTTTTGAGACAGTCTCACTCTGTCGCCCTGGGTAGAATACCTTGGTGTCAGCCTAGCTCACAACAGCCTCAAACTCCTGGGCTCAAGCAATCCTCCTGCCTCAGCCTCCCAAGTAGCTGTAACTACAGACACATGCCACTACACCTGGCCAATTCTTCTATTTTTAGTAGAGACGGGCTCTCACTCTTGCTCAAGCTGGTCTCAAACTCCAGACTTCAAGTAGTCCTCTCACCTTGGCCTCCCAGAGTGCTAGGATTACAAGCATGAGCCATTGCACCCGGCTGTGTTTAAACATTTTGAAAGGAGATTTGTGCAATTTGGGGAAAGTTTGGATTCACTTCAGTGATAAGTACATAGATATCAAGTAACAATAATAATTTGTTAAAAACAAGCATAATTGTACTCCAGGGAAGACAAAATATTGGACAGGATGAGAAAATTTATTATGTTACACTACATGGCTTAATACATGAATAAGTATTTACATAGTCATAATTATTTAAAGATAACACAATGTTGGCATAAATAAAATTACTATATAACTATAATGAGTGGGCTGAGGACATAGGAGGGGTGTGTGTATTGTGGGAGGAAGGTGACAGAGAATTAAAGCTTCACCTTCTACGTGAGCTATCCATGTAATAATAGATGCCTGACATTGAAAAATAAAAATAGTATCCATGTGAGTATGAAATAAGAAAATAAATCCCCAAAGGAAGGAAACACTATGCTTGTCCTCAAAGAGAACAGACTCAGGGGAGAAAGAGATGCACAAAAAATTATTTACCATGAATATGGGATCCAGAAGAGAGAGAAACTAGTTCAGGCTGAGAACCTCAGAAAAAAACTTCACAGGGAAAGTGCAGCAGATAACGTGGAAACTCTATTCTCTTCCATTTTCTCCTCCTTTTTCTTTTTCTTTTTTTGTCTTTTTTTTCTTCTATTTTCTGAACCAAGGTTTCGCTTTGTCACCCAGGCTGGAGCACAGCGGCGTCATCATAGCTCACTGCAACTTCAAAATGCTGAGCTCAAGTGATCCTTTTAGCCTCCCAAAGTGCAGGGATTACAGGCGTGAGCCACAGCCCCAGCCCTGACCCTTTTTACAAAGTACAATACACTCCCTGCACCCCATTTCCACATAGGTTTTAACAGAGCTCATAGTCAGTAGAGATTTTATTTCCCAGCTCCCCTTCCAACTAATGAGGACCATGTTACTAGTAAATTCCAAAGGGACCAAATGTGACATAAGCAACTTCTATGTTACGTTCTTAAAAGGAAGCCTTTTGTTCTCTATCATCTCTTTAGCCCTGCTAAAACTATACAACAAGAGCTCAGTAATTGATCATTCCTTTGACATGCTAACTCACTTGGAGTAACATATGCCCAGGAAAATATTTAAAAGAAAAAAAAAACTTTTATAAAGATGTTTCTAGCAATTCCATTCCTGTGAGGTTAAAAAAAGAAAAAGCTCAGCAATTGTGAAACGAGTAAGTAAAGGTTGGTGTATTGCTATTGCTAACATAGACTATTATGTAGCCATTAAATAACATTGACGTATGTAAAATCGTATGCAAAAATGTTTAAATGAGATTCAAAAATGTTGAATAGAACATACATGATTGTGTTTACTGATTATATTCGTGTGAGAATGTAGGTCTCTACCTTAAAAAGAATCAGAAGAAGATATATATGTAATGAACTGGAGTTTAACATTAAGGGGTTCTTTATCATTTTTTCTGTAAAAATGTTGAAGTGTATAATAAAAAATAAAAGAGTAATTGGTAAAGTAAAAAGAAAATACTCCTGCCAGCTGTAATCACCTCTTACCCCCAGTAAAAACTATAATAAGTACTATTTATTAGCTGTCTAACGCGGGCCAGCAATTCAGCTAGGCTCCTTTAATACCGTGTCTTATTTAAGCATCACAGCTACCCTGAAAGCTGGATGCTATCTTCCTCATTTTACAGATATAAATTGAGGCTCAGAGAGATTAAATAATTTACCAAAATCACATAATTCGTGTATGGCAGAACCTAAATTAGAATCTAGTTCTGCTTCCAAAGTCTCTTATAAAATTTTTTTTTATAAGGATCAAAATAGCCCTTGCTCATAGAGGAAGATATAGAAAGATATAAATATTACTCAGGAACAAAAAAATCCAGAGGTGATCGCTATTTTCCTCAATTTCTAACCAATATTTTCTCACCATATTTCCTTCTCATAGTTGAACTCCTGGCCCATATATAATTTCTTTTCTTTTTATTTCAAAATATTAAGAGGGTACAAATGTTTTTGGTTACATGGATCACTTTTGTAATGCTCGAGTCATGGTTATAGGTGTGCCCATCACTCCATACATAATTTCACATTGTACGTTTTTATTTAACATTACATCATACTTATAAATTTGAATGGTAGCATAATATACTATTATATGGATATTCCATCCTTTACTTAACCATTCTACTAAAGTACATTTAGATGCTACCAGTTTTTTACTGTTACGAAAAGCACTGCAATAAACCTCTTCATATACAAAACATGCTCAGCAAGAAAGTCAATTAAAAGATAAATAATTGCATTAAAGGGTGTGACAGTTTTTAAGACTCTTGTTACATTTTACCAAATATCTTTCCAGGAAGATTTTATCAGTTCACACCAGCAGTGATAGAGTGTTTGTCTTACAACACACTTGCCATGACTATTACTGTCTTACTTTTTAATCTTTGCTAATGGCTGGATGAAAAAGAGGCATACCATTCTCGTTTGAACTCATAGATGGAAGGTTTTTTTTCACATTTTAAAATGCAGTATTTTTTTTTCAGAGGTTATGCTAATTGCCCTGAATTATTCCTGTTTCAGACAAGTCATAAAGCAATCATAAGCCCTTGAACTTTCTATTCCAACATGCTGCCTCCCCCAAATAAAGTGAATCTGGCATTTTTATTTCATTTATGCGCCCACCCATCCATGGAACTCTTTAACAATCTTTATAGGAAGCATTTTAACAAAAAGTATTGAGTATTTAAAACATTAATGTTCTTTAACTCCATCGACTCTCTCCTGGTAGAATGCCTTCTATGAACCAGTTACATTTGATTTAGTTTCTAAAAAAAACTTGAGGGAAAAAAAAACCCAAGGAAATAGCTCCCATCTTTTGTTTTTCTTTGTTTCTCTCACCTCATTTCAGAAGAGTAAAAACACGCTACCATGAACAGCTGTTTTGAAAACAATGAAAACTAAGCAGGTGGTACCACCTGTAGCTATGTAATTAGAAGCTCCGTGAGTGGCTACTCAGTCGTGCTGATATTCAGTTATTCTAGATTTTGTTGGGAAAAGCTCCAAGCCCTGGAAAGATGCTGGTTCAGAATTTTTCAGATAAATAGATAGACAGATAGATAAGACAGATAGACAGACAGATAGCCTCTGAAATAGAATGAACAATCATCACCCTTTCTAATTTAACCTGCGACGGAGCAGGCGCTCTATTGCACAGCTGTCACGTCGGTCACTTGCAGTGCATCCCAGGGTTGATCTAGCTGTAAACCCACTGGTCTGTTGCAAGGACATGAGGCCATTTTTATTGTTTGTAACTTCCTGTGTTTACCATATACTCCTCCCATTAATAATAATAGGTCCTTAAAGCTCAGTCGTTTACTGGAATGTACTACTCCGTATTATGCAGCTGTAGCTGTCAATATTGTTGCATAAATTCACAAAGGTATGTGAAATTAATGGCTACTGTCATTACTGAAACTTTAAGCATGGGTAATATAGAAAACTTTCAAGATTATTGTAAAATATAAAAATATTCCGACAAGTTCTGCTTCTGTTCCTGAAGATTATACACACATTCACTCTAAACAGGACCATAAAACAGGACTAATGTTAAAGCAGCCACACCGAGGCTGAGATGCAAACATAAGATGGCTACCATGGGGTGTGGTCCAGACCTGCCTTCTATGAATGCCATTTTGTTTTACAAAATGAAACGAAATGGCATTTCATCCATGCAATACTGAAAACAATCTTGCTGTGCCTCAAGATTCTGGAGCAGTCACTCTAAACAAAACTATAACCCACTTCATAATCCCAAAGAATCTGATGCATAGAAACTAGAAAATATCATAAGAGTGCTCTGAAGATGCCAATCTCTGTCTGCACTTGTTTATCATGAGCCTGTTCCCACCTTCCTGTGAGTGCACCTTGGGTTGCCTGCCCAAGAGGCAGTCCTCCTTTATCATTTCCTTGAGAAAACCCCACGCTACTCTGGCCTCCGCTCCCTCTTCAGCCATATGCTTCCAAGGATGGATCATGGTGTCCACAACACTAGCCAGTGAAACACAAGCATCTTCTTGGGGGGCTTTGGAAAAGATTTTTGTCACTGGTAAAGAGATACATGAGAAGAAACAGCCCTTTTTTCATCCCTTGGTTGCTTCAGCTGGCTGTGGCTGTGTCTGCACACGGTGCCTGAGAATGCGGCAGCCATCTTGCACATGAACCAAAGGAAAAGCTTGCACTCCGAAGATGGCTCGACAGAAGGACGTGAGAACCTGTGTTCATGATGGTGTCATCAGCTGCGAACTTACACTCCTGGAGTCACCCTGCTTCTGGACCTCTTGACATGTATGATGACAAAGCCCTTTATGAATGTAATGACATGGTAGACTGAATGATCCCCCCGCAGAGGTGTCCACAGCCTAATTCTTGGCTCCCGGGAATATTCTAGGTCACAGTACAAAGGGGAATTAAGGTTGTAGATGGAATCAAGGGTGCTACTCAACTGATGACCTTAAAAAGGGGCTTATTCTGCATTGTCTGGGTGGGCCCACTATGATTAGAAAGACCATTAAAGGTGGGAGAGGAAACAAGACGAGAGGACCAGAGAGATGGCAGTGTGAGCAGGACTCAGCCAGACATTGTTGGAGGAAGGGGCCATGAGCCAAAGAATGCAGGCAGCCTCTAGAAACTGGAGAAAGCAAGGATGATGGGAGAGGCTATGTATGTATGAACAAAGGGAGAATATGGGAAATCTCCGTACCTTTTGCTCAATTTTGCTGTGAACCTAAAATTACTCCAAAAAATAAAGTCTATTAAAAAATAAATAAACCAAAAAAAAGTAAGGAGGTGTATTCTTCTCTAGAGCACCCAGAAGGAACACAGCCCTGCTGACGTCTTAATTTTAGCCCAATAAGACCTGTGTTGGGCTTCTAACTACAGAACCATAAGATAATGAATTTGTGTTGTTTACAGCCACTAAGTTTGTGGTCATTTGTAACAGCAGCCATTGGCCACTAATACAGATGACCATACACTTTATCATGCAAATCCAGACACCTCTGAGAGTGAAGGGGGTTCTATTAATAATTTTGACAGAAAAATAAGGGTAAATTGCAAAGGTACTGGGAACACTCCACTTATTGTTCACATCCCTTTGAATTGGGTTTTCTGACATTTGTGGCCAAAAATATCCTAGATAATTAGAGCAAAAATACCAACACATTCCATATATTGGCATAAATTCATTCTTGAAATGCCTTAATTTTAAGACATCAGTTTTAACATAGAGCCAACACCACGGGAATTAGTAGCCACCTCAACCTGGGCACCAGCTACACATGCAGAGGGCCCCGTCACAGTTTGAAGAACTCAATCCTGAAGTTAGCTCAGAGCATGGAGAAAAAGGAAAAGAAAGAAAGAATCAGTTCCCACTTTCAGAGAGTTTACAATCAAGTTGGGAAGACAAATGTTTCAGAAATTAAGGGCCTAATGAACTGATTTCTAGAAGTAGCTGTTTCTTGGCAACACCTCAAAATGTTCCTGTGCCAAGTTGTTTTATTCCCCAAGAGACAAAGAGAATGGAAAACCTGGTATTTTCACTCAAGTATTCCCCTGCCTAGTCTAAGCATCCTTTCCCCTAAATGCTGTGAAAG
Organism: Avahi laniger; assembly: GCA_963575035.1. Lineage (NCBI taxonomy): Eukaryota > Metazoa > Chordata > Mammalia > Primates > Indriidae > Avahi > Avahi laniger. The sequence continues at coordinate 30,066 of CAUYSK010003162.1, forward strand.
TTCTTTTCCCCGAAGTGAGCTAAAAGAAATGAGGAAGCAAAGGTTCATTTTGAAAAGTGAGGTTAGAAAAAGTTTTATAGAAGAGAATGACAGTCAACCATCAAATACAGAAAAAATATATATGTGATTGCTTAAGAATCCCACTTAAAGAAAGTCTGTCTTTAATGCAATTGTCTATGCAAGAAAGTAAGGATCAGCACTGGAATGAGCTTAGGGAATTTGCCCCGGGTATTTAAGTGAAGAGCAGCAGCAGAAGAGGCAAGGGCTAAATGCACAGGAACCCTGAAGGAATTAACTCAGATTATCCATCTCTGAAGGAATTGCAAGAAGAAAGGGGCAAATTCCGAGGGCTCCAGTTTGGGAAAGGAAACTGGAGGAAACCCTGTGGCTCTGGACACGCTGGGCATTCGTGGGAGAGGGACTCTATTTACCAGAACAATTTCCTGCATTGAAAGAAACGAGGAAAGATTAAGGGGAGACTCTGTTGATTAGGATGTATGTAGGAAGAGATTCAACCTCTTGTCACGAAATCTGTCGGAAACTACAAAATGACTTTTTCTTATAATTGATTTGTTCAGGTGTATGAGAAAATGTTTGGAGAAAAGAGAAATCACCCTTTAAGAGAGAAGACAAGTCTGCAAAAGACTAGGAACAGGTTGGGGGAAAAACCGCCAAGACTGCTGAGCAGAGTTAAAGAAAACGTAGGTATCCCAAGCTAGAAATCTTTGATATCAAAGCAAATATGTCTATGGAGAGCATGGCCCCTGGAATTCAGCTCCTGATGTGCCTGGCTTCTGTGAGAAGGGAGGTGGGGAGCGTTAAGGACATGAATATTGATTGATGGGGAAGTTAAAGACCTGGTGTAATCAGGCCATCTAATTGAGTCAAAAAGATCCATCCTCTCCAGCTTAACTCCCACCTGCACCACCGCAAAAGAAACCGCAATTCCCATCCAGTTAATGACTTCTTCACTTTCGTAAAGAAAAATGGCTCTACTCCCTTCTGAATCTTCTTGAAGTCTCCGTAGCTTCCAGCCATTGATCAATAGCTATTATCTTTCTCCTGCATGTGAAGCATCCTCCCAGTTTAGTCAGTCTCGTTCATTCATTCATTCATTCATCCAGTAAATACATAACAATATCACAATTAGTGCCAGGCCCTAAAGGAAGATGAATAAGACCCGATCTTATGCACATCCCAATGTTGTACACTCTCCTTGGGCAACTGAGCCAGAAAGTCCAGCTGCATTTATTTGGATTCACCTTTTCCATGTTTTCCCAGTTGCCATCCTGGTCAAGGCCCTCCCAATGTCATTGGTAGGCCACCTTTCTCTATCTGCTCTTCATATAGGCATAGTATAAATACTGATCCAACCACAGTTTCCATCATCCCCTTCTCCAGAGATGCAGCTATGCCTTTCTCTTGCTTAGCAGAATAAAGGGACACCTCAGTTTGCTCCTCCCAAAAGATATCTTCCCTGCCCATGTCTACTGATCAGGTTAATTTTTAGGATCTTAGCTCAAAACTCGAGAGGTACAAAAAGTGGCCTTTGGCCAGCCCCACTGAAATTATTATCACTCCCGTTATGCATGGTGTACTCTGAACACATGCATACATGCTTTTTAATCTTCTCTTGCTCGTGTCTTGCTATTTAATTGCTCTATGGTTCTGTGCATTTTGGCTTCCCCAACAAATTTGTCTTTTATTCAACAGTCTCAAAACATCTAGTACAGAACTGTATTCACAGTGCAACGTTTAAAATGTTATTAAACAAATATTTACCTTGCCATAAATTAAACATGGAAAATAAAGAAATTTTCCTCTTCCTTCTCCAACGTACCACAGTGCTCTCTTACTCATTACCATGGCAACAGAAGCATTTAGGACTCTTCCCAGATCAAAAAAAAAGAAAAATGTCTAAGAGTTATGTTGAGTCCACAGCATCTTCCGTGAGTCCTCTTATGACCATAGCAAATTTGAATGCATCGCATTTTCATATTCATTTCCTTTCTCGCAACATTCAAACCAAAGTGTTAGCCCGAATCCTGTCTACCCAAATGACATTCCTGAGCCATCTCCAGGAATTGGAGACAATGTCCACCCATCATCCACTGGGCTCAGAGAATGAGATGCCGTGTTGAGTGCTTTGAAGATGGCCACAGCAATGTCAAACGTGGAGTGCCTTGGACAATTTCCCTCCCCATGTCTTCCCCCCTACCCAGCACCCTCTGGAGTAGCCTGGAGTGGCAGAAAGTCACATGAGGTCTTGGGAACCAGGTGGGCTTCCAGGTTTGAAGGCCAGATCGGCCACTTACAAACAGGGTGAAATGGGTGATATTACTTAACCTCCCTGAGCCTCGATTCTCTCATCTGTGAGCTGGAGACAACACCACCTTCTTTGCAGGATTATTGGCGGCATTAAAGGAGGAAATAAATGCCAAAGCTGTAGCTTTTCAATGTTAAATCCCTTCCATCCCACCGCCTTCTGCCACACCTCCCTCACTCTCTGCTTCTCTGAAGGGGCACAGTGGCTTCTCCCTGCTGCTGAGCAACATTTTTATTTTCTGATATAAAGACTTCTTTTTGAGACAAATGTCAGAAAACCCAACTCAAACTACTTCAGCAAAAAAGAGAATTTATCTGTTCCAAGAGCTGAGAGGTCCTGGGACAGAACCAGCCATAGATCCAGCAGGACTGGGGCTTACGGTGTCCCCAGGACCCAACCCCTCTGTGGCTCTTGGTGGGCTCTGCTCTCCTCTGTGTGTCTGTGCCTTTCTCCAGCTCCACGTGGTCCACAGGGTGCAGCAGGTCCTGCCTCACAGCCTCCCAGGCTCAAGTCCAGCTGGAAAAGCAGACCTCTTTTCTTTTGGCAAAAAAAAAAAAAAAAAGTCTTTGCCTTAACTCTGACAGGACTAACTAGAGTAGATCATGGGCACATCCCTGAAACAATCCCTGTAGTCAGGAGACACAAGGCTGAATGGGCCAGGCTGACAAGACAATACCTGCAGCAGGTAGGTACCACACCAGTGCCCACTCTGAGTTTAGGAGATAGTATTAATAAATTAAGATGGCAGCTCTCTGCTTTGAGTTGAGATGGTGGTTAGAGTCCAACATTTTAATGTCTGAGGGAAGCAGAGGGCTACTTCTAAGGGGAAAGCAGAAAGAGGACCCTGGAGAATCCAAGACAACTTTAGAGGGCTTCACTATTTGCTCTGGCCCAATCATGTTATCTGGGTCATGGTTAAGTGCACAGATTCTAGGCTATCTGGCTTCAGTTTCTTTGTGAAAAAGAAATAATCGTGAGTCTTAGGCAAGTAAAGAACATTAGACAGTGCTTAGCTCTTGGGAGCACTCAGGAAGGGTCCTCTGTTACTAGAGGCCGTAGGGAAAGAGCACCCACAACACTGCCGTGGGCATTAACGCTGAACTGAAAGTGAGTGATTAAAGCCATACCTGCGGAATCCTCTTAGGAGAAACAACCACCCAAACATGGCAGTCCGAGTTCCCAAATTTCCTGGGATGTGAGCACAAAAACTTTGTATCTTATCAAAAGAAATAAAATTAAAATGTAGTTAAAATAAAAATTTTAAAAAGGAAGGATGACTATTTAGCTTTCCAGTTCTCAGTTGCCTGTGTTTGCTTAGCTCTTCCATGAATGCACACCTAACATGCATTTCATTAAGCAAGGGAAAGCTAGAGCCAGGCTAATTGCATACCTGGTAGCAGGATTCATTACAAAAGCCCCTTAATCAGATGGTTAGCTTGAGTGATTCCCCTTGGAAGGTGACCTGACTAGTATCTAAAAACACTCACATGTTCCAGCTGGGTTGATGGAAGGCAGGAAGTGTAACCTTTGACCAAGCAAGTGGTAACAAGGTTGCCCTTTCTGCAACTAAGAACCAAAGGAATTAAGATTGAGTCAGTCACCAAGTAGATTGCATTTAGGGTCTCCTATAAATCTCTCTGAAACAGTTACCAAAATGTTTACTTTCTTAGTAATTTAAAACTCACGGGAAAAGGCTTTATGCCAAATATTGAAAAAACAAATTTGCTTCCTTCGTCATGATCCATTTCACCACTCTAGGTCTTTGCTTCCTCTGGACGTCCACTTTCCCGGACACTTTCTCAATATGATAATGATACTGCAAATCGTGGTTAATTCTTCCACAAATTAAATCTATTTCTGCCCCTTCAGCGGATTAAGCTGAAATTATTCTTCAGTGACATACATGTGTGGATGACATTGAATTTCTCACATACTAAATCAGGCTGAGATAATGAAAATTCGTTTCATGTAATGTACTTTAAATCATTTGTTTTCCACTTTCCCTTTAATAACATTCAGATTGCGTTTTTGCAATGCCACCATAATCTGAGTGGGACTCAAAGGACCCTATTCTGTGGTTGTTCCTGTTTATTGTTATGCTGTTTATTCTCGGGGCGGGGGTAGGGCTTGAATGGAGATGTTCTTTGGCAGTTAGGTTAAAACCAAGTAAATGTGAGTACAAAAGCACTCACACCTGTTTGGCTTTGTCCTGGTATGGTAAGGTTTGGCTAGTAGAGTGTAAAGATTTAGGTCAGATTGTAACTCCTTGTCGTCTGAACTTCCTTTTTCAGATGTTTCAGCATTGACCAGGGCTACTTAAAAACTGATGCAAAGTAAATGCAGCTTTGATAATGCTTCCTACTTTGACACGACATCACGTTATCCTTCTCAAGCAAGGTATTGATTCAAAAATTGGCTTCCTGACTTCTAAGTAATTGTCAATTCTTTTTTTAATGGAGTTCCTGTCTACTGAATATACATTCCCTTTTGTTTCTCTGCTTCTATAAATGAGGTACATTCCGAATCTCTCAGAATTATTCTTGTACTCTTAGAATAAAAGAAGGAAGGAAAGCAGAAGGCACTCTGGTTCATCCCAGAAGCTGTCTATGCTGCTTCACGAAGATTCTCTCGGCTCCTCCTGCTCTCACGCTATTCCTACATATAGCATCGATTTAGTTGTAAGAGAGATGGTTTTGTTTTCATATAGCAAAAATTTCTGGTTGGATTTTATATTCTTTCATTAGAATGCTTCAGTTTCATCTACCTCTTCCCCATAAACACGGGTGTATAAATACAAATATACCTTGCCTTAAAATTTCACCTAATAATCTGAACTTTAAATACGTTTTCAGGAATGAGTTAGACATGCTATGTGCATCTAGAAATTACTGGTGACAAAGAGGGAGAGAATCTAAGGGTCCTGGTTATCTCTCAGGGTGTCCAATTTCTATTTGCTTGAGTCACTGCCAAGAAGCTTGGGATTATCTCTTCAGTAGACACCCAAATAGACAAAACTTTCTCTGCAAGGAAAAGAAACATTCTTTGCCCTTAAAAGTTATAGAAAAGTAATAGAAAAAAATAGCTAGAGCGCAATAAGCTACAGTGAGTGTTTCATCCAGGCTCTCCCACTGCTGCGCCTCAGATCTGCCCTCTCTTCCACAGAAACCTGCTACACAGCTCCTGCGGCTCCAGGCCCTGGAGGTCAGTTTAATATTACTTCTCTGTGGCAGTGCTTCCGCATATGAACTGTTAATCATTTGTTCAACAGTGCTTCTTGAGTGCTGGAAACATTGGCCTAGACTCGAGCAGCTAGGGCCCCTGCCCTGGGCCCCACAATCTAGAGAGTTTGCTCCAGCCCCATTCCCCCATGTCCACATCCTGCTCCAAGTACCCAAAACCCCAAAATACTCTGTCCCAATGGTCCCAAGGAGGAGGCACAGGACCCTGTGGTCAAGTGGAGAGGGACAAAGCTTGAGGATGAAGCTGGGGTGTCCAGAAAGAGAAAGAAGGTGGCTCATGGCCCAGGGCCACCATTTGCAGCTCTGCCTCAGGCCCCTTGTGCCAGGCGTTTGATGGCAAAGAAGAGAGATGATCCCAGCACTCCTGGAGTCTCCAACCTAGCTGGGAAGAGATGAGGAAGAAGTGATGAGAAGGGCAATGGGTTCCACAAATGAGAAGCACAGGGTGCAGTGGGAGTCTCTGACACTGGGGGGACAGCCCAGGCTTGGCGGTGGCCGGTGGAAAGGTCGGGGCGTCTTCTCCAGGGAAGCCCTGCCCGCAGTCTCCACCCACCAGTTCCACAAGTTCATACGCTAGGACACAAAGGTGCAAAACCTGTAACTTACTTTATTAGATAACTCTTTTCTTCTAATTTCAAGTCCTCTTTTCCAGTCTAACTCACTTTCTTTCATATTCTCTTAATAAACAAATATTAAATATATTATGTCTCAGATAAATATTGTTCTCCCCACTACACAGGTGAGGTGACTTGCGCAAGGTCATAGAGCTGGGAGTCAAGCTATACCTGAAATGGGAGACAAGGTCGGGATTTACACTCCACAGTCTATGAGAAAACGAGTAGCTTTCTTTATTTTTAAAAAAGGATCTTGCTCTTAAGACACCACTTTGATGATGCTGGAAGAAAAATGTAATATCTCAGACGGTTGTTATGAGGGGTAACGGGATAAAATATTTAAAGTGCACAGCACAGAGCCTAGACTAGAGTAGGGTTTAGTAAATGTTAGTCATATTTCTCTGTCCTCCCATTAAACTTAGAAACTCAGGTTGTTTTTGTAAAACTTTTGAAGTAAAAGAAAGAAACTCTGTATTCCTCACACTGGATAATACTCTGGTCTACTTTAACACTAAGAAGCCCTTATTATGTTTTCTACAAAGATAGGTACCTAACAATAAATACATGCATTGTATTTAAGAGGGAGACAGAAACAGGGAGAGTGAGAAATATATGCCTTAAGGGGAAAATCAATATAATTAATGTCAATATCATCATCCATATTTCTGTTTTATCTTCTTCTAAATTTCTATTTTAAAATCAGACAAATGAATTCCTGAACCAGAATGGTGTTTTTGGAAAGATGCTAACCAAAAATCAGGTGGTACTGCCAGAGCTGAGGTTGCAAACAAGTACACAGATGTAAAAATGATCATGACACTCAGGATTCCCTTTGAATTTGAAAATGTCCCTGTCTTCTGTTGCTGTTTGCAGTGCGGCTACTCCGCATGTTTCACTCATTTATCTTTGTTCCCCTTCCGGCTCATACCTTCCATACTCTACCTCCTAGTTTTACTGAAAAGCTTTCCAAAGATGAAGTTCTAAGATAAAGAATAAAATTCTGGAATTATCTAAACTCCAGTAACACTGAAGACATGAAAGTCCACAGAATCGTAGCTTTCGGTGGGTTGATAAATAGCACTTTTGTTCTCACCTTGAGTTTCTGGTGTGTTATGGGAATGTAACATGCCACCTTTCTATATTTACCGTCTCTGCCTCCTTTTATTTATAGGGAAAGATGCAACCAGTCATCTATATTTTTTGCTTTGTGTGGTTTGGGGGGGAAGGTGGATCTATAGGTGTACAAATGTGTTATTTTCTAGATAATGTAGTAAGTGCAGTCTAATAAAGTTTTTCTAACAGTGGCGTGACTACCTCCATAAAGTAAATTTAAAGATAAAAGCAGTTTGGAAGTTTGTTTTTAGCTGTTGAAAAAAATAATGGAAGCAGTAAATAAAATGCCAGAACAAATTTATATTTTAAAAAAACGACACCTGTGTTTCTCCCGCTCACATGGCTACTTTCACCACTTCTGTGCCGTCTGTCACATGCACGCGTTGTACAAAGCAATCTTCATTTGAATGCCATCGTGGGTTTTGGTCTTTATAAATACATCCTCAGGTTTCTACAGAATACATAAATTTTGTTCATTTACTGTGAGCTTATATAATTTAATTACTATTAGTATCTAAGTCACAATTATTTCTATTTTGATAGCCCTGTCTTCTGTTTTAAAAATAGCACCTTGGAAACCACATCATAGTTCAGAAACCTTCCGAGTGCAATGTTCCATTTTTATAGATGGGGAAATTGAGGTTCTAAAGAGGCCATGGGACTATCCAGGATTATTCTTGGCAGATCCAAGACTACAATCCACCCCAGATCGTTGCTTTCTCTGCCCACCCATAGCTGTCTCCCGTCAGCCCCCAGCACCTCTCTTCAGTCCAGGGCGGATGTCAGAGTAGAAGTGGAGGTCACAGAAAATTATGCAAATCTTGCCGCAACTGAGTCAAATCAAAGGGTTGCACCTGCCTCTCCCGGAGGCAACTATCTGGGATATCTCTTGGCACTCTGGGATACGATGGCCTGGTGGAGACTCAGAGATATGCGACTTTTCCAGAAATTGGGAGTCAAATTGGGAAGCCAAGTCCTCTGTTCTCCAGCTCTGTTCTCGGCCAGCTGGATTCATGCAGGACAGATTTCCTCTGGGCTGACAGAACTGGTGCTGTTCACACGGTCACAGGACGTGCTTTATCCCAGGGCACGGCCCGGGCCTGCAGAGCCCAGAGGATGCTTTAAGAAGGTAGAAAGCAGAGGGCTCGGCAGGCCTGGGTCTCCTGGCGCGTTCAAATTTCCGGGAGAGCCAGCTGAAATGGTGGTCCTCTTAGCTGGGTTTTCAGCTTCCCAGCTGTCTACGAGGGAACCCAGAGCACCCGCCCTGCTTCACAGCAGGCCCGGGCAGCCTTCGTGTGCAACCATGTTTGGTACTAGCTGAGCACAGCTGCATCTGAACTGATGACCTGGTAATCTGCACTAGAAGCGTCCATATCCCTTTACAAATCCCTCGAGCCTCACCAACTATTTGACTTGTTGCTCTTAAAGTTTCACAGCATTTTCCACATGTTAAGCCACCACTTCAAGAGCATTATTGAGTCTAAGGTAGAAAGCAGACCGCTTCTGCAGCTCACCCACCCCACAGCTGGCAGGCACGGCGGTTTAAGGACTCAGTGCTCATTGCTCATTTGGGGAATAAGTCTGCTGGTTAGCTATAAAGAAATCAACACACGAATAAATGCATTAGAGAACACCTACACCCCCATGCAGACATTTCTTTATGAAAAAAATAGTGACATAGCCTCCTACAAGATTTCGGATACATACAGATGGCTTCTTCTGGACAATCAAGCATCTGTCAAGGATGTTAGACAAAGAAAGCTTTATGATCACAACATTATTACTGCTGTGCTGCCAGTAGCATTTGTTTCATACAAAACTAGCTGGCAAAAAAGGAACATCATCTTACTTTTGCTTCATGAGTAATATTGCCCCTCAGTGCATGTTCTTAGAAGTTGATAACTCAGTAATATGCTTAAAAATATGCGTCCACTTCTTAAGCTTTCATCCCACTAACATACGATTATAAATGCTTAGTAAATCATGCATATGTTCATTAAGTATATATTTTTCTACGAAAGAAAACAAAAATCATATGAAATCTCACATAATTAGAACTTCTGGATACTTCAGAATTTTTTTTATGCTAGTCTTGTTGTTTTGACCACTTGCTAGGTATAATACTTTATGAATTTAAAGATAACAAAGTATATCTACAATCTGATACAACTAAAAATTCTGGAACACCAAATGATTTGAGTTATTCCTTCCATCACATTTTCAGAAGCTCCTGAAATACGTTTGTTTCCATTCTTGAGTATAATACAACATACAGTATAATACAATTTGCCCAAAAACACAGGTAAGATAGGCCATATTGCTTTCTGCTGTATTTCTATATTATATTGTAAAAATATTTTTTCCTTTGTTTCTATAATATCCAATATTGTATTCTGGGTAGAGAAAAATAATTTGTGCTCACATTGAGGAAACTAAACATTTTATGATTAATAACTATACCAGACCACTATGAAAGTCACTTTCATTTAGAAAAGCAAGCATTGAGAGATACTATCATCTCAATTACAAATACTTTATGGAAATAATTGGCAATGTAATTGATAATTACTGTGATGAATGAACCATGGATTGGGGAGACAAGAAATTCTAACTGTTAGAAGGTATGGTCTGATCATTGGACTCACAGGGGATACTTGATAAAAATGTAGATTTCTCAATCTTTCTTTGAAGCTCTTGGATGGGGCCAAGGAATTTGTATTTTAGTGAGTGCTTCAGGCTATCCTTATGACCAGGGAAGTTTGGGAAACACTGCAATAGATTGGAATCATCCTGCTATGGTTTGAATGTGTTCCCCAAAGTTCGCGTGTTAGAAATATCCAATGTTAGTGTTGAGAAGCGGGACCTTTAAGAGGTGATTAAGTCATGAGGGCTTTGTCCTCATGAATAGATGAATGTCATTATTATGTGAGTGGGTTAGTTATCTCTGGAGTGGGTTCCCGATAAAAGGAGTTCAGCCCCCCCCACCCCTTCTCTCTCTCTCTTTCTCTCTCTCTCTCTCTCTCTCTCTCTCTCTCTCTCGTGTACTATCTTGCCTTTCCACCTTTCACCATGGGATGACACAGCAAGAAAGCCTTCTCCAGGTGTGGGCTCCTCAGCCTTGTACTACCCAGGCCCTAGAACTATAAGAAATAAGTCTCTATTCTTTATAAATTATCCAGTTTTAGATTTTCTGGTATATTACGGTAGCACAAAATGGACTAAGACACAGCCCCTGAGAGTGGTAGTGGGAATGAAAAAGAAGAGGGTAGAGATCAGACACACTTAGGTGTCACAATCACTATGAGTATTGGCTATAACATTTATATTTCTATGTATTTTATTATGGTACCATTACTCTAAAAGGGCTTAAAATATATGTAAAGGCCACCGCAGAAGCACCATAAATTCCTGATAAAGCCTCCCTCATTAAAAAAGAAAAATCTTTTACTTTCAGGATTCGTAAAAGGGGAAACTCTCTTAACTCACTTTAGAAATCTTCTTTAATTTTACAGGAACAAAGCAATGGCACATTAAATGTTATTAATTGTCCAGAAAATTTAATTCAAAAAACACTTTTAAGTATTTTTGAGGATCCGTGCCATGCCCATGGGCTGTAGGAAATACAAAGATGAAGTCCTTGCCGTCAATAAACTTTCAACCTAAAGAGGAGAGAAGGTAAAGTCCGAACTAACCCTAAAGAAGGATAATAGTAACAAAAAAGGAGGGGGAATTAAAGATATAAACTTCCATGGAGATTCAGAGAAGGAAGAAATTATGTATCGCTCAGATATTAAGAAAAGTCCTCATAAGACAGTGTTATTTGAGATGGTCAGAAAGACAGAAAAAATTTTAACAGATATTAATATCAAGGGAGGACATTCCAGGTAAAGACAGACTGCATGAAGAAAACTCAGAGGAAGGAAGGCACAGTGTGGATGTAAGATATTATGACTTGTCCAGTCTGATTGAGAACAGAGTCCATTTAGAATGGAAGTATTGCAGTGCGTTAGAGGACGCCATACCACTCAAGCTAAGATAGGCGGCCTTAACTCAAGGGCAGCAAAGAGCATTTAAAGTTTCCCTGGGAGTGACATAATTGGAATTTTCTTTTAAAATTGTATGTAATGATCAGGAGGATGAATTGGAAAAAAGGACCAGAGGTAAGGAATTTCAATTTTATGAAAGTACTCATGTTTTCTGTACATTCGAGGTGATTTATTTCATAAAGTTGAAATTCACAAATAGTTAAAGGCACTTGTTCCTAAACTTCTGCATAATAGGAACCATCTGGAAGGCTTGTTCAAATACATATTGCCACAATTACAGTTGGGGACTTCAACACCGTCTCAGCAATTGAAAGAACTACTAGACAGAAAATCAGCAAAGATACAGGACAACTAAAAAAACTATCAACTAACAGGATCTAAATGGTATTTATAGAACTCCACCAACAAGAGTAGGAACATATTCTTTTCTTTTTTTAATTTATTTTTTATTTCAGAATATTACGGGGGTACAAATGCTTAGGAACACATTCTTTTCAAGTGGCTATGGAACATATGCCAAGGTAGACCATACGCTGAGTCATAAAACAAACTTTGACAAATTTTTAAAAATTAAAATCATACATATATGTTCTCTAACATAATGAAATCAACCTAGAAATTAATAACAAAAAGACAACAAGTAAATCTTTTGGAAATGAAAAACGCATTCCAAATAATCTATGGTGAAAGACAAAAATCTCAAAAGAAACTTTAAAAATTCATAGAACTAAATTGAAAGTGAAAATGTGACATAATAAATTTATGGAATGTAGCTAAAGCAGTGCTGAGAAGAAAACATATGTTTATATTAGAAAATAGAAAAGTCTCAAATCAATAATCTAAATTTCTACCTCAAAAAAATGGAAAAAGAATATCAAAATAAAACCAAAGGAAGCAAAAGGAAAGAAATAATAAATAAAAGAGAAGAAATTATTGAAATTGAATACAGGAAAACAATAGAGGAAATCAACAAACAAAAAGCTGTTTTAAAAAAATCCATAAAGTTGATAAACTTCTAGCAAAACTAATAAGGACCAAAAAAAAGATGACACAAATCACTAATTTCAGAAATAAAATAGAGAGTTTCAATATATTAATAGATAACAATGGGATACTACAAACAGCACAACACTCATAATTTGACAATTTAGAAGAAATAGACCAATTCCTGGAAAATAACAAACTACCAAATCTCAACCAAAATGAAATAAATAATCTGAATTTTCCTATAACCGTTAAAGAAATTGAACTTGTAATTTAAAAGTTTCTAAAAAAGAAATTCCTGGGCCTGCATAGTTTCACTAGAGAATTCTCCTTACATTTAAAGAATAATTAACACTAATTTCATATATATTTTAGAAAATAGAAGAGGAGGGAATAACTCATTACGTGAGGCCAGTATTACCCTAATACCAAAACGAGGCAAACAGAACAAAAAATAAACCTACAGATGAATATCTTTCATGAACTTAGACATAAAAATCTTCAACAAAATTTTAGAAAATTTTAGAAATTTCCAGTTGACACAGGAAATGCATTTGACAAAATTCAATACTCATTTGTGATAAAAATTCAACAATCTGGACACAGAGGAAAAATTTTTCTATACCCCAATTGATACAGACAAATATCTGTTAAGATAAAATGCTTTTCAACTCAAACACATGGCTACTCAACTTGGTCCTAGAAAAGACGGAAACAAATAAAATTCACTGGGAAAGGGAGATAGCCCCATCTGATCTGTATCTTAAAATGAACCGACCCCTATGAAACACCAGGCAAAAAACAGCCTTTGAAAATCTCCTGTTTGACCGATGCTTGGTGATGCAGAGCTTCACATTTTGATATCTACCACTCAAAAGAAGGGCATCCATGATCTCATGGAGATAGAGGCCAACTGTAGTGCAGTGAATAAAATGTTATTTTCTTTTTCAGTTCCTTTCTCAGTCACATTTCATGCCCTCTTCTCTGAATGTTTATCAGCACAAGAGTCATATTTCTGTTTGAGTATCTGGCAAGTGACTCCCTGCTGAACAGGCAGGAGAGAAGCCCCATAAATCAGAGAGTTCTGCAGTCCACATGCAGCCTTTCTGGCCAATAGTAGGAATCTTGAATATTCTTCAAAGCTAAGTACTTCAGAGCAGCACTTTTAAAAATAAAGATCCAATTACTCAGTGCTGGATAGCGTTAAAAATACCCCAAATTTCCAAGTGAGCAGGATTCGAAGGGGCTGTGAATCACTCCCTTGGCTTCCTGAGAGCCCTGATCAGCGACTGACCCAGTGAGTTCAAAGAAAACTTGCCTGTCTGCAATGGCAGCCTTCTCCGTGAGAACAAGGTACTCACTGGGCCACTTGTGGAGGTGGAAATAAAGTGCAAAATCATCAATCTATAATTACCGGTAAGCGATCAAGACAATTTAACATAAGAAAGCTTGGCATATTTGCAGCACTTTTACTCTTAAAAATAAAACTTTGGAACACGAATAAATTCTTCTGAATAGTTGAAAGTCCTTACTACTCAAGGTGTGTTTCTTACATGAGTGGCAGTGGCCCCTCCTGAGATCTTCTGTGCAGTGAGACTCTAAAGTCCCCCTCAGACCTGCCCAATCAGAGTCTGTAATGTTTACAAGATCCCAAGATTCCTGGGCACATAACAGTTTGAGCACCGTTTCTCTAAGGACAAAGGTAGCATACACCTGTTGACTACTGTTTGGGGGCTGCTGGAAAAGGAGTGAATGTAGAGGCCATATCCCGTGATGACTGGGTCACCATGACAAACACTGCAAGACCAAACTGCAGAACTAAGGATGTTGAGTCCTGGCCTGAACAATTAGGAAAATTGCCATAAACTGTGCACTGTTCCCTCATCAAATGTCCATGGAGGCTAGAAAGCTTTGAGACTCAACCCTAAATTCAGACCTCCTATATTCCCAGAGAAGCACGAATTCAACCCCATTTACCATTTCCTAATTGAATTTCTTATTTCTCAAATAACAAGTAATTTGCTAATTTGCAGAGGTTTATTGTTATTGGAATAACTAAACAAATTACCAGGTCAAGTATTCTGAAAGGACTGAAAACTTTATCAGGGAATCATTATGCTTACTGGTTGTTCTTTCTTGGTTTTCAACCCTCTTATTATTAATGATGAAACCACAGGCATTCACCGAGCAGAAAGAAAAGAGGGGAGTAGTGACAGGCTATCGAGACCTTACTGGAGTCAGCATGTTCCAGATGGTTGAGTCTGGGGTATTTAGACGTTTCTTGGTGTCCTACATTATATAAGCCTTTATGTAAAACACAGCTTTGTAATAATCATAGTAACCAGAGTTGTATTTTGAATAACTAAAGCTCAGGTTTTAAAGACAGTTTTGGCACTCAGTTTAAAGCATTTTATCTAATTGCACAAATATTTAAAATAAATACTGAATGATGATTCTGATATAGGACAGGGGTGACCTTGCAACATCCTCTTCTTTTGACAAGAAGATAAATTAGTTCTTCTTTCCCGTGGATAACTGTTGTATAAAATATTGGGGGAGCTTTTCTTACTTATCAAGGAGAATTTGAGCACGTGCTATTTGCTTAGAACTTTGCAAAAAGCAAAGTTGCACATGTGCACCCTGCCTTTCAGGAACTTACCATCTAGATGAAGAGGCGAACAAACATGAGATATATTTCCCAGGTAAAACTAATAGAACTTTAACGCAGAGCATTGGGAGGCAGATAAAGGAGATACATGAATCTGGCTTAGAGACTAGAAGTGCTACTGACAGAAACTAGAATGACAGGTGAGGGAAAGAGAGGTGGGTTGTGAGTGGGAAGAGGACGGACTTGGCTTTGGACCAAGGAGTGGAAGACGGCCGTGAGCCTTGGAATAATCCAAGTCGGCATAAAATTAGGTGTGACATGGACAATTAGTACCACAGGAAGCGAAAGGAGGAAATCAGAGTAGTCACTGAAGGAATGAATGGTGACCCAAAGCTTCAGAAAGGAGTTATGACCTGTATTGAACCTTAAAGAAAGATGAATTCGTTCAAGGTGAAGTTGACTTGGATAATGGAGGGCTTTGAAACTGTAGTAGGCCTGTTAGCTTGGAATGGAGAGGAAATAGACACTGGAGGTTTTTAGAAGAGAAGTGCTGAAAACAGTGTGTATGGAATTTTGGATTAGGGAAAGTTTTTGTTCAAAACTTCCAGAGTTAAAAAATCCTTATTGGGTGTAATTGGAATACACGTGAAAAAAAAAGGACAGAAAAAAGATATTCTTTAAAGGAAAAATAGATAAAGCTTTGAGTCAGACTACCAGGGTGCTAGAAAAGGAGAGAAATGAATCTGATGAAGAGATTGGTAGTGCTATTGAAAAGGACTAGAAATATAGGTAGGGAAAGAGAGAAAGACTGTGAATAGCAAGATGGTGAACTTGGTTTGGGACATAGCAAGTTGGAGTTGCCATTGAGAAAGCCAAATGGAAATATGTCTGAGGCAGCAGAACCTGGATTAGAGTGAGGAGGGTAAGGCACCCAGGGTGTCAAGTTTAAGATGTGGACTGTCAGGATCTCAGGTCGTACTAGCCTGAGAGTGAGTGCCTCCTTAAACTTTGCACCGAGACCTCAGTTACTTCCTCCAAGTCCCTGCCTTACTGGGCAGATGGCAAGATGGAACTTGAGTTTAGATGAAAAACAAGATTGGAGACACGGTCTTTGAGGTAAGTCCCATAAGAACAATTTTGTATTCATGAGGTCTTCAAGGTAGACACCAAAGAGACAGAAGGGCATAGGGTTGAGCTTTAAGTAAGTCTCTTTTGGAAACCTGAGAAGAGCAAGCAAACAAGCTTAATTAAGAAGGACAACCCAAGAGTCAGGGACATGGACGTTTCTGTTTAAACATGGTAGATGTGACAGATGCTCTTACAGATGCTCTTACTCCCTTCCAAATCACTATTTAAATGGTAACTAATGATTTTTGAAAGCGCATTTACTCAAGATTAAGAGAACAGGTAAGGAGATGACGGTAATAAAATTTTTCTGGAAGCTGGAAATCAGGTGGACAAGTCATAACTGTCTAGGCAGAGTCAAGCAAACAGAAACCAAAGCCAGCAATGAGGAAAGCCTGGGAGCAAATATAGCTGCACCATAGAATCCTAAAAGGCTCAGGAATTGGAGCATGTGATACCTTTGGAGCCGGGGATTGGGGGAAACTGAAAACAAAAGGGTTGGTTAAAATTCTACGCACAGTGTTTTCTATAGCTGTTCTATAAAATAGATCTCCTTCTCCAGCCAGCATGGTTAGACAACACACCTGACAAAATTGTAGAGATCTATTCTCTAGGAAGTTGAATTAGGATGACTTTGGACACAGGAATACAGGTCACAGATAAGCACAGGATTTCCTTACCAGAAACAGAAGGAGTAAGCGAAAATCTATGCACAGAACAGTATCCTTCCCCAGCTGAATCTCAAGAATGCTGGGAACCTGGCATATTGCTCCCAGGCAGGATTCCTCTCTGGAAAAACTGACTAAGCTAAAGAAAAAACCAGTATATGCACACAGCTTGGACACTCCCCTAACGAAAGAATACAGTTAGATCACCTAACAGTGAAGCCTAGTAGGAACTTTGGCACACAGACGTGCAGATGCACACAGCTTCCAGATCACACAGAAACTCGCTCTTCCAAAGGGACAGACAGCTAAGGATCATTAGACAGTAAAGAAACATTTCTAACATGAAAGACAGGGAAGGAAGGAAGGAGGGATGGAAGGAAGGAAGGAGGGAAGGAAGAAAGGAAAGGAAGTTGAGGACGATTCCCAGAAATCAAATTAAAAAGGGAAAATATACGAATGTGAAAGAAATAAGATGAAAAATTTAGATAATCTGTTCAGGAAGTCCAACTTCTAAATAATAGTAGCTTTACAAAGAAAGAACAGAGCAAGAGGTGAGGAGGAAATCCTCAAAGAAATAACTCCAGAAGAGAACACTGAGAAGAAAAAGACACGGGTTTCTGTCTTCAGAGGGCTCTTCAAGTACCCAGCATAGTAAATGAAAAAATGTCTGATATCAGTTTATGATCACGGAATTTCAGAACTCCAGAAACAAAGAGGAAGTCCATGAAACTTTGGGCACATTCAAAGGAAGGCACAGGAAATCTTAATGGCAAAACCAGAAACTAAAAGACAGTGAAGGCATACCTTCAAAATGTTGAGGGAAAATTAATTTCATAGTAGAATCTGTTCTCAGCCAACCTATTGATCAAATGTAAGCATAGCATAAAATCATTTTTGGAAATGCAAAGACCAAAAAAAAGTATCTCCTCGGTATTTCTTATTACAAATCTAATAGACTCGAGGCTTACTACCCAAAAGGATGGCAAAACAAGAGGAAGATAAGGGATCAAAGAACCAAGGGACCAAACCAGAGAGAGGCAAAGGGAATCTAAGAGATGATGGGAAAAGGAGCTTCTAGTGCAACAAACAGCAAGCAGGCAGGGAGACAAAGAGCAAGGTAAACACTAGCCGGGCGTGGTGGTGTGCCCTGCAGTCCAGCTACTCCAGAGGCTGAGGCAGGAGGATCGCTGGAGCCCAGGGGTTTGAGGTTGCTGTGAGCTGTGATAACAACACTGCACTCTAGGCCGGGTGACAGAGCGAGCCTCTGTCTCTAAATAAATAAAAGGACTCTGGAAGGACATATCCAAGAAAAAGGGCACCTGATTTGTTTGATTGTGGTTAGAGAAAATGTATCTCTCTTTCCAAGATTTGAGGATAAATTAGAACAAAAACAAAAAACTGAAATAACAAGAAAGAGGGGAGTTATGAATTCCAGGGAAAACAATTAAGTATGTAGTAAAGGAAATGATAGATATATAGCTCAGCTGTGAAAAATATTTGTATGTCATAAACTTTGAATATTGGTCTAAGCAAAATGAGTGAAGACAGAGAAGGAAGGGTCTGGAAGAAAGCTAATCTTCATTATTACAGGTAGTAAACTAACGGATAACACCTAAAGCCGGGAAAAAAGTGTTTTTAATAGCAGTGTAAGGATGTATTTAAGAAAAGTGATCATAAATACTGGAAGAACAAGTGAGAAGAGTTCAAAGAAGTTGCCATTGAAGAGGACTCAGAGAAGGGAAAGATTGAGTCCGGGACTGTTGTTATTAATTTTAAGTCTTCAAAATAATTTGTCTTTTAAAATTGTGCTTATGTATACATTTATAAAATTTTTTCAAATAAAGAGACAGAAAATAATAGATTCAATATGTCAAAATAAATTCATATTTTAGAATCACATATAGTTAAGATACTGAATGCCTATTTCAAATCTAATGACAAAACTTAATCTTTCAAGTTTTAAAATTTCAAATTAATATACTTTTTTGAAGAAGAAAAATAAGATGATTATGATGGAATTATATAGCCAAAATATTGAAAAGTGGCTTTAAGATACACAGTGTCAATGAAGTTAAGTACGCTTTAAAACCTTAAGTATTTTCTGTTCTTCTTAATAACATATAATCACTCTTTGCCAAGTATGTGTTCCTTCTTGTATCTAGAAACAACACTGAGCAGATGACATATAAGCACAAGATCCCCAGTGCTCGGAGGTTTAAAAAATTCATTTCACATGTTTTCCAGATGCATATCTATCTGGTAGAATCTTTCACTGATTTTTTTTCAGTTCACCATTTGAATAGTGCTTCCCATGTGTAGATATATTTCCAAACAGTGGCTCACAACACCTTTCAACTTAAACACATAAAACTTCCCTGGGACAGAAAACTGCACTTTATTCAAACAACAGATTAGGGATGAAATAGTGCTTTTAACGTTGTTTTTGACATTTAAAAAGGGCTGAAGTATTTTTATCCCTCTGCTGCCTGTTATTTCACTACATACCTAATAACTTTGAAGAGAAAATCCCGGTGCATTAAATACACCGAAACCCTGTCCAATGCAAAGTGATATTTTCCTTTCTATTTTTCATTTCTGGATGCTGGTTCCAATCAACAATATAATCATTTTCTTTTATTGATTTTCTTATAAAATGTATCCTTGTTAGATTCATTGATGACTATACATTACTGAGGCACCTGATAAAATTTCACTGTGTTATTACCACTGCACATGAAATGCTTTTTGCTGGATGAAAATAACTACTTCTCAAACTGAAGATGAAGCTAGACTTGATGCAGAAGTCTGGAGAATGGAGTCTTTATTTGAAACTAATCTTCAAGAGCTCGCGCCTTCAGATCAGTCCAATGTTATTATCTGCTGAGAAGATGTGCTCTAACTTGACCCAGTTTTCCAATTAAGAAAAAGATGAGTTTTCCTACTTTAAATACTTAACAATTCAAAGCTTTAACTCTTCAAAAGAATTCTGATTCTTTCATGACTGGTCTGAGCAGTGCACTTCCTAGTCGGTCTCTGGTGGCCTGTATCTGATTAACTTGAATTAATTTGGGCCAGAAGATTTGTTAAAACAATTCAAGTCAAATAGTGACTTTGCATTTTCAAGATTATATATTTTTCCATTTTTATTTGGAGGTACTATAATAAAGTATAATACCACTGGGTGCTCCTTTTTACTGAGAAACACTGAAGTGATCTCTTTCATTTTACCTGAAATTCCTAAAGCACCACACTGATAAAAACAATAAATGACATATTTTTTAAAGTTTATTCAAAGGCTTTGGATTGTTCCCAGAAAGTCCAGCCAAAAAGGACATAAAATGTTAAAACTGTCACTTAAAAATCTGATTTGACACATTCTTACAAGATAATTTACTTTTCAGTCAAATTTTATCTCAGTCTGTGCTGTTCCTAATGAAATGGCTCATGGAGATACTGTTTTTAAAAATACAGTTAAATTTTTTTTCTTGGTGGAAAATGATTTTTAAAAAGCAATTTCCTATTTAAAGTTAGAATGATTGATAATTTTAAAAAGTATTCAGAACCCCACAAAGATTAGATGACAGCAAATTTATGGATAAAGCTGATTTTTAAAATTAGGACACCGAAAGTTAGTATTTCTTGCTACATGAATGATGATATATGACACTGCAACACTTCCTAATTCAGTCCAATCTGAGTTAGAGAATATTTTAAATCGATGTGGTTTTATTTCTTTAAACCACACACAATAACTCATATAGTTATTGTATATGGCACTGCTAATAAAAGAGTAGTGATCCGGTTAACAAAAAGAGAAATAATTCATAGTTAGCATGTCAATTACACATGACTAGCTGCTGCCCCAAAATTAAATAGCATGCACACTCAACTTTCCTCTTTTGTGAGATTATTGGCAAATCCTTTCTCCAGTCTAGAGGTAAGAGCCCATTTCTCGTCTTGCTAATCAAAGCTCTTCAGACTAAGGATGTTTCATTATAGTTTACAGGCAGTACATTGGCTAGATTTTCAAATAATCTGACTTGTGTTCCTGCTGCCTTTGGCTTACACTGGAGCAAGTCGTTTGCATATCTGCAAATAGTAGTTTCCCCACTTGAAAAGTGAGGCTGGGGGTCTATGCAAGTTCAAGTGAATCAATTGTTAAAATAGAATTTGATCCTAAAAAAGATGACCAGGCAGAGAGCACATTCCTTCATAAATCATTTTGAAGGAGTTCTGACCACAATAATATCCCTCTTGGCCATTGTAGCAAATGAGTGTAAACAAAGCTACTCTTTTAGCCATTCTAAAAAATATGCACTTAGGGACTTATAAACAGCATATTTTTACTCATTAAATCATTTTTAAAATAGGCCATGAATGACAACTTAAAAGTGCTTAAGAAAATATTATTCATTCTGCAAAAGAGTAACTATGACCTAGAATGCAAACTGATCATTTGGGACCATTTTAAAATGACAAGCAAGAAGAGGCAAGGATCATTGCCCTCCTCCCTCTATGACAAGCCAAACCTCCTTAGACTTGGCCCATCCACTCCGAAGTTGGGTTGGGCCATCCACTGGAGCTTTTGTAGCACGAACATGAGCAAGATTTTTGATTTGAGCAATGCAGAAAAATCACAAAACTGAAAACAAATTTGCAGTAAAGAAAAAGAGTGTACTTTGTGTTACAGATTTTATTTTAAAGCATTTATTCAGGCATCTCTATGATTTCAAGCCCCACAGCCCGAAGGCATTAAACTGCATTGAAGCTTAATGGCCTGAAAAGTTTCCTTTTGAATTAAAGCACATCCAGTTACAAAAGTGAGGGTGGGGGAAGGAGAAGGGGGTATCTGCAACTAATCTGAAAATCCTGCTTCTGATTCTGAACTTTGAGCACATAAAAATAGCCAGCATAATGCTTTCAAATCATGTATGGGAGAAACATTTCTGAGAGCTGTGTTTCTACCCCAGTATCTGGTTAAGAGAATGTTCCATGAGTGAAGTGAGGTTTAGATGCGTGTTGAGATGGAGAAAAGATAATTTACAACAGCTTCTCCGGGCCCTATTGCTCTCACCAAGTGATTCACTTGCTGTAGATGCAAATTCTAGGACCTTTCATTTTGTAGATGAAATGGGGCACTTGTTTCTAGACCAGTGGAAACCAGTCCTATTCCAAAATAGGAATGATATACTGGGGTGAAAATAGAAAATTTGAATTTTCTGTTGATGTGTACAATTTAGATCATCTTTAATTTTCTGTTTGGTTTATGTAATATACATGTAATGTACAATATACATGTAATGTAAAGAACAATAGTATATATACATCCCCTAAATCTGTGACCCTAACCCCCAGCCACAGACAGGTACTGGTCCGTTAGGAACCTGGCCACTCAGCAAGAGGTGAACGGCAGGCTAGTGAGTGAAGCTTCATCTGTATTTACAGCCGCTCCCTGTCACTCACATCACTGCCTGAGCTCCGCCCCACCCCATCCCTGCGGTGGAAAAATTGTCCATGAAACCGGTCCCTGGTGCCAAAAATGTCAGGGACCACTGTCCTAAATAAATAAATGTCCTTATGTTAGGGTACTCAATTATGTAAATCCAGAGACAACTTCTCCAGACACTATACCTGAGGCACAGTGTAGACTGCCCCATAAGGGAAGACTAAAACTGGAAGTCG
The DNA here is from genome assembly GCA_963575035.1 of Avahi laniger. Classification (NCBI taxonomy): domain Eukaryota; kingdom Metazoa; phylum Chordata; class Mammalia; order Primates; family Indriidae; genus Avahi; species Avahi laniger. Next base: position 52,471 of record CAUYSK010003162.1, read on the forward strand.
TTCTAACTCTTAGTCCGTAAATGAATCCCTTGAATGCTGCAGGCACAGCTCCCCAACTCCCCTCCACCCAGACTGGAGAACGTGATCAACAATAATAGCTGTACTCATTTGGATTTTCTGTGATTGCATTTGCTCTTTTTCCTTTCCTTTTTTTTTTAAGTGTAACTGTGCATTAGCAACAATGGGACTATAACAAAAGCACAAACAGCTGGGTCCTGTGCAAATCTTTATTATCAGCTCTCACTGTAAAATATGTGTATTTGTGTTAGTACAAAACAGAGTCACTCATGTGATCATGTTCCATTCAATGCCCTATTTATTATAATAGAATAGATTAGCTCATGCACAGAGATAGTGAAATGCTCACTGTCAAAGTGTACATTTTTAATATCAACTTTGATCTATTTTTGAAGACCTATTTTCGTCTCCGTGCAAACAGAGTATCAAGCACAACTTTTCTTTTGTTGAGTGTCAGTGTTTCCTCTTGAGTGTACATTACGTGCATGTTTGTTCAGTGAAAGGAGGATGAGATGTTCTAAGATTCCAAGTTCAGGATGTTCAAAGGAAGAAAGAGTAACACAAACTACCATTTAAGAATTTAGAAAATTTATTTTTAAATATCTAGCTAACAACATTTAAAAGCAAGGAAAAACCTCCACCCTCCAAAAATTGTCACTTTACATTAGGGATTCCAATGATCATTGCCAATAGACACTGTATTTGAACGTTGTTCCTTTTAAAAAATTTACATTCTCATAAGGTTTAACATCTTGCTTTAAAGATAAAATGCCTAGCAAAGCCTTCCAGAGCTCAAGTAATAACAGTCAACATGACCAATTTACTTCATGGATAACACCAGCATTTCCTCAGTACCTTGTCCTCCTTGCAGGTGGCCCAACACTGGCAGATCCCTGTGTCATAAACTCTCAGAGCATGTCTCTTGGGGACACTTATCAGATCTTTCTTATCTTGGAGACCATATTATATGATATATGATTACATGACATGTATTACTATATATGCATTTAAATAATTACATATGTATTTGATTTAATATAAATAATTGATTTAATTATATGGTATGTATTTGAATAATTATTGTATTTTTCTGATTTTAATATAAAGATACTGTGTAGATCGACTTTTCTGTTCTCCAGCATCTCTTCTGAAAACCACCCCCAAAACACAAAAACAGAAATACCAGCTCCATTTTTGATGAAAATAGGAGTCATCTGAAATCCCCAACCACAATATATACACATGGAAAGCAGGTAGACGGCAGTAATTGACTTAACTGAGTGGAAAGGGTAGAAGCTAAGTGCTGCCAAGGGACATACTGAGGAGCAGCCAGCCAACAGAGTCCAAAACCAGCAGGCCTCAGAAATGGGAAGCACCAGTTGCCGCGGAGGTAGGAGTTAAATGCCAGGTAAAACCAGAGTATTTGGCTGAAAGGTACATGCGGAGCATTGTTCACTCCCTTCCATGTCCTGGATCCTCACCTCCACCCTGCAAGGTCAGGAGAGGGGAGGTGTAGTCTCTGGGGAAACCAACTGGAGGGGCAAGGCACAGCAGAGAGCAATGGAGAGATGGGAGAGATGGGATCTTTGCATTAAACAGTGAGCGATATCAGGCTCTTCCCCCACTGTCTTTCCAAACGCAAATGTCATACTTAAATACACTTAACAAGAGATCATAGCCCCTTAATGGACAGCCCCAGAGAATAGAACACCAGAAACTTATATTTGGGGGGTTGCCAATGAAAAAGGCAGCTCATAATCTGATTATTCTACAGTGATCCTCAGCAATTGACAATATCCTCGCAGACACAGGGCTTCAATCTTAAATATGGACCTCGCTACTTTTCTCTGCAATTTTCCTTTTAAGAATTTTTTCCTAAAGGAACAATAAAACAAGTAGACAAAGATGTGCATACACTTATGCCTAGTGCAATGTTACTTGTAATAGTAATAGTTAAGTTGGAAACTTACACGTTTCCAGTGCTAGGTGATTGGCTAAATAAATTTTATGGCCTTTAAAAAAGCTTTGGTATATGTATTGCCATGGAAGGATGTCAATGGCCTAATGATAGTGGGAAAAGGTAGGTTTCAAACATTGTGTGTTATGATTTCCTTTATGTAAATGTATGTTTATATATGTATTAAAAAATGATGGTTATCTCTAAGAGGTAGAATTCTGAGGAAATTTTCATTCCTCTATATTGTTTGGATATTTTATCAAGCATATTAGAAAACCAAAGATAATTCCTGTTTTAAAAATATGTTATAGATAATTTATATGACCCTTGCTCTTAATTATAATCTTAAAGCCCAGAAATACCAGGTATTTGAGGAAATAAAGAACAGAAATTTAAATTAATAAGCTTGGTGGAGGGAGGACAGGATCATAGAGATCAGAGAAACAGTGCAGATGGCAAAAGAAAACATTCTAAAACGCAATTAATATCCTCAGCAGGATGAGAGAAAATGTTGCACCCATGAAATAAGAAGACATAAAAAAGGAACAAGCAAATAATAAGGAAAAGCTTTTAAGAAAGAAAATTTCAATAGCAAAAAAAAAAATGCAATAGAAGGATCTAAGGAAATCTCTTAAGGAAAGAGACAATGAAAGAAAAATACAAGAAAATTAGAGTATCTATCAATATCAGAGTATTGAATAGCTGATAAATAGAACTGAAAAAAAGAAAAAAAAGAGAAAACTATTGAGAGAAAATTATCAAATAAATAAAATAAGAAAGATTCCCAGACAAAAGTATATTCTGAAGAATGAAAGTCCCCATGAGAGCCTAACATAATTAATAAAAAATGTTCACAGCAGGAAATTTTAGATCACTAGGGATAAAGAGAAAATCCTGATAACTTTGAAACAGAAGTGGGAGAGAGTGTGCACACCAAGGATTGGGAATAAGAATGGCATTAGACGTCTCAAAAGCTACCTGGGAACCTTGAAGACAAAGAAGCGATGAATATTATTTTCAATTTAGAATCCAGTAACCAAACCATCATTCCAATGTGAGGGCAGAGGTCGGGTGTGGTGACTCACACCTGTAATTCTAACATTTTGGGAGGCTGAAGTGGGAGAATTGTTTGAGGCCAGGGGTTAAAGACCAGCTCAGGTAACATAGGGAGACCCCTGTCTCTACAAAAGAATGACAACAAAAAAGATTCCAAAGTGAAGACAGAATAAAGAAGATATTTTAAGAGATGTAGAATATCAAAATAATTACCTCCCTCAACCTTTCTTTCTCAGGAAGTCTTTTATTCCCCCCTCATGAAACAAGACAATGAAACAAGAAAAGAGAATAGGTGCTTCAAGAAAATAGGAGATCAATGCAGGAAAAAGGCAAAAGAAAATCTCAGGACCACAGGCCTCCAGAGCGACAGGGTCAGATTGGAGCAAGAAGGCCCAGGATTCAAGAGAGAGGTTTTCAGGGAGAAAAAAACAGGGGAAGACAAGTGCAGAAGGAACCCAATAGAGTATCGGATTGGTTACATCAAGGGAAACGGTACTGAGACACCATTAGAGAATACCGAAACACACATTAACAGGAACAAAGAAAACAAATCCATGAAATCCAGGGAATTAGTAACTCCAGGGAATGTGAAAATTGCACGATTAGAGGAAAGGTAATCATGGCACACTACCTGGTGCAGACAACAATATCAATAGTCATAATTTTATTAACGCTAAAATACTGATTTAAACAAAAATAGTGGGGGAAGTCCAGAGAGTGGCACAGGACAGCTGTGTCCTCTCAGCCACAGTGGATATGCAATGGCTGGTGAGTAAAACTGATGATTCAAGAAAGAGCAGCATACATTTATCTAGAAAAATGGAAGTGATCCTAGCAGAAACAACCAAAAGAGCTAAAAGTAGTCTAAGGATACAAGGCAGAGCTTTATTACATCGTGAATGAGAGAATTCCTCTTCATGGAAAACTTTTATAGCTTTTGCCTAAAGAGGAACATCAGTTCTGATAATCTACTACAAAGTGCCTTAATTTGATACTTTAAGGAGTAAATTATCAGATCCTTGTCAAACATTTAATATCAAAAGGCAAAGAAATTGCTCCCACCCTGGCCCTTTCCCCACAGGCCTGCGAATTTCTCCATGCCAAGATGAATTGGCTCCGGCTAGACACCCTACTGGCCCAAACCAAACACAGATCGTCTCCAATTTGCAAAAGGATTTGTTTTGGAAATTCCTGGGCAAGTTGTTTGGTACATGGGGATGTTTTTTCTTCTCCACCCCAGTCCCAGGAGACATGTTTTAGATGGTCACTCATCCCACGACTCTAGAGGATAGCATCCTCAGGTGGTGGAGCCAGGGAGACGGGATGGGAAGAACCATAAGTTAGACGTAGGTTATTGTTAAGATTTGAGCTTTTGTGCTGAATGGTGGGTTTGTCATTATCTATCATTTTATAAAATCATATTAATAAACAAGTATACAATAAAAACAGGACCAATTATGAGAGTGTGTCATAAACCAAAAACTATCATCAACCCATTTCCATGTACCTTGAAGCCCAATAGAGAAAAAATATGGGCCCAGAATCCTGTTATCTGATAATACAACAGACAGTACAATTGCCCATACATTCAGCAATTGCATGCAATAAATATTAATTCAGCAACGCCTAGGTGTAAGGCATTGAGCAGGTCCTATAATTACCAATAAGTAAGAGAAACAAGGTCCAAGCCCTGTGGATATTGGAGAATCATCTTGACCTTTCAGAATTTAGAAATTATATTTAAGTATATGGACCATTTCAAAACGTTTTAAAAACACACATAGTAGTTTCCTTATGCATCCCATAATCAGTCACCAAGCAAAAGGGAAAGACGACAGTAAAATGAATTAGGAAAAGTATATTTGTTTTATCTTGATTATTGGCACTTGCAAAAAGTGGATTTAATTAGGAATATGGAGAGTTCCAAGAAGGTCTGAGCAGACTCTGAAGGGGACACTGGAACACTTCCTAGCCCTATGGGAGCTGGCGATGTTGGTCCTTCCCTCTCCCTAAATTGTGGGCTTGGTACACATGAGATGTTTGGTGGGGAACTCAGCCACCAAGGGCCCTGAAAGTGCCTGATGGCACAGTCTGCGAGACTGAGAGCAGCACGGCTTCTCGGAAGCACCACGAATTGGAGCATAAATAAATAAATAAATGAGAAAAAAAACAGAGGAGCCAACATTAGCCAAGATAGAAGAAATCCACAATAGGAAGGTCAGCCACTCTAAGAATAACTGTCCTGCAAAACAAAACCAGGCCAAATATAACGTCTCCTGCCTCAGCCAAAATCATCTGCCTTTGCAAGTCAGTGTTATATTCCAGTACTTTTTTCTCCTTTATTCCCTATAGGTTGCTCTAAGGTAGGCCATTCTCTGTGAGAAGATATATGTGAGCAAGGTTTCATTTGACATCTGTTTTGGAACTATTACATTTGAGATGGTTATTTTTAGAACAAAAGATAGTTTAAGAGATAATTAAGAGCCCATCTGTGATGCAGGCTAGATGGTGGCCAAGGTTTTTACAATTATTTCTAAAAAATTCAGATTGAAAAGTAGAAAAAAAATCACGTAGATTTGAAGTTTATTAAAAAGATCAATTTTTTGGAATCCAGCAATATAATGTATCTGTACCTCAGTTTCTCCATTTGCATACCATGCTGTCATTTGCATAAAATTACTCCCCTGACCCCCTCCCACCCCTCAGTCTGCGAGGTCGGCATAATCAGTTGGGTTTCCAGCAGTGGTGATGGATTTGCTCTAATCCACCCTCACCCTTTCACCTGCTTCAGCCCTTGATGAATGGACGCCATTAAAAGATGGCGACTGGAATTAGAAGACATGGGGGGTCGCGAGGGAGATGGGGGAGGGGTCTAGGGGAGCGAGAGGAGGGGAGGGGGCAGGACTCACCCCACAAGGGGATCTGTGCTGGACCTTGGCCTCTTTTGTGTGATGCTTTAACCTACTGAGCTAAGCAGCCACAGTAAAATAAGGATGCTTGTCATCAACTTGCCACATGGAAGTGCTGTGAGAATATATTGTTTTAAAACAAAAGGAAAAGAGAGATTTTAGAAGCTTTGCTTTCACAGTAAAACAGCTATTTAAATACCAACTAAATTATTATAAGTCAGGAACAGAGGCAGTGGCAATAAAACTGTTTCTCTAAGTCAACAACTGGCTAGAGACTGCACGTGTCTACAAAATGAGTTTCATAAGATTATGCTTATTTTAGAAATATCAATACTAAAACAGTAGTAACAGAAAGTGTATTTCCACTTAGTTTAAGCACTGCTTGAATATGCATTATATCCAGCCAAGTAATAAGTGAACAAATTCTTCTCTTAAATTTCCCCAAGTTCAAGTATATGGCTCTGAGCATGCCACAAGCTCTGTAAAACAGCCTAGCTGTAAGTAGGCAATAATCGCTCATTTCCTGGCCATTAATTCAGACATCATGCAATCACTCAAAGGCATCCATTTTCCTTTGCTGCTATTTTGGGGACTGCTGTCCTATTGTCATCCCTGCCTCAGACCCCTGACTTAGTCGTCTTTTAATTAGAGCCAGTGAGAGCGACAGGCGGAGTCGGTCTGCTGAGGGCAATCCATCATATGGCTCTGTTTGCTCACTGGCCTCTTAGATGTCTGTTTATAAACAGGACATCTTGGATATCAGGATAGCTGCTTAAGGAAACAGAAGAATGAATGGCGACCATCTAGTAAACTACTTTCCTGAGATTATAAACTCTAGTCTAAGGCTATCTTTATTAATACTATATTTAAGTTAAATATCCAACTAAACTTTTCCAATGCTGATTCTTTGAAAGATGTTTTATCAGAGCTTTCCCTAAAACAAACTAATGTCATCATCTAAGAGTTGTCCGAAGTATTAACTAATATACTTATAACTTAGTGGTCGGCCTTTTTTTTTTTAATAGATCTGCATTTTAGCTATATCCTTTCCACATTGGTCCACAGCAGTAGTTCCAGCCCTGGAAAGGAAAAGAAAAAAAACAATACTGGTAGCTTCTTTCATTGTCATCACAGAAAGCACTCCAGAGTATTTACTATTCAATATTATTTTTCTGGTAAAACTAAAAGACTGATTTATGCCTACTGAGATCTAAACCTATTATCTTGGGGAGAAGATGTATAAGACCCAAAGTTGTGTTAGACTACAATTCAAATCTACAGCTGTGCGGTGAGCAGGCGCATGTGCTAGGTGCTGGGGTTGCAGACACCAGCCCCCACCCCAGGGAAACTCCAGTTAGAGGGGGTGTTTGGGTGAGACTGATGGAAACAGCACAGACCAGGCGGGAGCGGCGGCGGCAGCGCGCAGTACAGAGATGCTAGGGTGAGAGCCAGTCAGCCTGGACTGGGCTCTCAGATCCTCCACTCCGTAGTGGTGTGACGTTGGGCAGTTTACTTAAACCATCTGTATCTCTGTTTCATTACTATTTCAGTGTATTTCTTTCCCAATTCTTTCCAATCCACCACAACAAAGTTGAAATCATAGTTTTTGCAATAGATATATCTTATTTTATACACTTAAGGGTACATCAGAAGCATTTTCCCATAATAATATTATTTTTCATGACGGTCTAAAAATACAAAGTATGGATATACATTAACTTATTAAGCAACTCCTGTTTGTCGAACACCTATATCAGCTATATTGTTTCCACTTTTCATTATAATAAATCATGATGAATATTTTCCTTATCTTCTAAAAGATCTTAATAGCATTGGATTGAAATATTTCATGAAAGATTTTTAAATTTCAATAAAAAAATTATTAAAACTCAATAGTTTAGGAAGTAATTATACTTTAACTTTTTATTCTTCCTTGGTTAAGTACCATTCCATTTTTTATAATAATGCAGATTTACAAATACTACATGATAGAAATTAAATTCAATATTGAATGATGAATATTGATGGACTTCTTAGTCTACTGCCAGATGCTAGGCTAAGCGCTGAAGATCCAGTAGAGAACAAGACAGACAAGCCTCAGCCTTCATGGACTTGACCTGGCAGGAGAGAGACAAAACAAATGCACAGTAAATGTAAAGTACATCAGGAGGTGAGGAGTGCTTTAGAGAAAAATAAAGCCTGAGCGGGAGCCAAATAGTGCCAGACAGGATGGGGAATGCAGGCTCTTTTTTTTTTTTTAAATAGGGTAGCCAAAGACTAATTCACTGAGAAGGTGATATTTGAGCAGAGATTGAAGAAAAAGAGATGGGAAAATGATCCAGGCTGAGTGAACAGGAAAGCACGGAGGTCAATTTGGATGGAGCCAAGTGGGTGAGAGCAATATGGTAAGGGATGTGTTTAGGGATGTGTTTAGAGAAGTAAGGGATATGGTAAAGGTTCAGACCACTGTAGGGCCCAATAGGCCTTTCTAAGGACTTTGAGTTGAGTTGGACATGTGTTCTCAATAGATGTTTTCATGTACGTTGTGAAAGTATCCCTTTCTTTTTAAGATATGGTTCCCAAAATAACATTATTTGGTATGAGTCCCAGTCCATATATTTTTATAGACTTTTCTCTCATTCCAATCCAACAAAATATGTCCTATTGCAATCATTTGTATCCAAATGGCTGTTAATGAGTCTAAGAGCTTTGTTCTTAAAAGCCTGATGTTTTAACAAGGAAAGAAAAGTTATAAAGGCTAAAAACAAAAAGCAAATAGAAATAAACATTTTTCTGGGTACAAAAATGAGTTTCTATAGAGCTCAGAATTGGAACTATCTGGTATTTTATAAGTGTCCTACATGAGAGCAGAGAAGGTTTCCAGACTGTAGGTGATACCAAGATATCCAAGATGTGAAATGCCTACAGTAGACAAAACAGTAGAAGGATCCCTCACAACCGTGATTTGATATAAAATTGTGAGATGAGTGCTAGCATTTAGGAGAAGTCGTGCAAAATGTACCTGTAAAACTCCAGGATCTGGGCTTTCTCTGCGGACATTTCTCCTGCCATGTTCCTGCAACCAAAAAAGTGCATGAATGTTGGAGAACATCAGAAAATGTAACAAATAAACATTGCTTCTTTTAATAAATATGTACTGAACACAGACCATGTGCCAAGCACTGTGTTTGCTGTTGGAAATACAAAGCTTATAGTCTAACAGGGTGGCAAATACATGGATGGAATGTAACGAATTCTTTCCTAGACATAACCATAGGACGTTAAATGGAAAAAGAACAAATACCCTAGATGGCAGGTCTCGGGTAAGCTAAAAATGGTGGTAGGTAGCTGGATGTAGGTGAGTTGAGAGGTTGGGGTGTTCCAGAAAGCAAAAAACTCTGAGAGAAAAGGCCCATGGGGGAGGCAGTGGGATGCTACCAGGTTGCTCTGCGTGGTTAGAGTGCAGAGGTGGAGAGAGAGAGTCTGGGATTGATGAGGGGAGAGAGGTAAAGACTTGTTCTTGCCCTGTTGGGCACAGTATCTAGAAATACCCATCAGTATCTGCAAAACTGCATGCATTTCTGGTCCTCACACTCAATATCCACACATGGCCACAAACACATGTGTGAAGCAGCTTTCACAGGAAGAAAGACTAAAAGAAGATTTGAATTCCCTACCTTATAAAGACTAAAAGGTAAAATGTACTAAAGTCTATGAAGTTAAGTAATAAATAGGATAACATGATATACTTGTTCATCAAATCCCAGACATCGAATTCTAGGCAAAATCTGGCCAACAGGGGCATTTTATACATTAACCCCATCTAAAGTAAACGTTCCTAAACTTGCTGATCATAACGATGCCTGCGGTGCTTATTAAAAATACAGGTCCCCATCCCTCATCCCAGCAATCACCACCCACCTCACCCTTTACTAACCTCCTGAATCAGTATTTCCAAGAGATGGGCGCGGGAATTTGTATGTTAACAAATGTCTCAGCTGCTTCTTACGCTTTGGCAGATCTGGGGTACACTATTCTAAAAGCATAGGCTGGAACTCCTGGGGTCAATAGTATTCTTACAAAAAGGCTCTCACTTGGCCAACAGTGTGTTGCATGTAGCCCAGATAGCCTGGATCCCCCTGAAGGGTGGTACTGATGAAAAGCACAGAAGATGTTCAATGAAATGGAATGTCCCACGGTGGCTGGTGCTATCTGCAGATAACATCACTCATCTCAGACCTCATCAGCCTCACCAGAGACAAAAAACGGTCAAGTAACATTAATGTTTGATTGTGGACAGCTCAGTATTCCAAGGGTCTACACAAAACTTCAGCCTCCTTCAAAATTGTCCCCTGTTTTTTCCTCAGTGTCTGCTCCCAGGAACAAGTTTGTTCAAGGTCTTTCAAGAATCATCATGGAAGCTGGCAAACCACGAATTTTCAAGGGAGTCACTGCGTGATGGCTGCAGCCCCTGCTGCCCGGCAGTGTCCTCTTCCCCTCATCCTCTCTCCCTCCAAATACGCTTCTCTAAACCCTCTTCCTTCCTTCAGCCCTCACAACCATAAATAACTGGAGGAAGGGATTGGGACTTGTCCTGCATTCCCATTCCTGTCTTTAACTTACCCAGGACTTTGCTGATACAAGGCAACCCCTGCCCCCTTGAAAGGCATGGTTTTCACCTGCTTGGCAAGCAATGGACTTTCACGTTCAGGACTCTCATTTCAGATAGCTTCCAGCACATGAAACAGAGGATTTTTAAAAACATATCTGGAGTACAAATTGTTTTGCCAAATTTCAGCTTGATGGCATTTGCAATACTCAAAGTCAGAATCAATAAAATTATGGGACTTCAGCATCCTAGGAACCACTATAAGTTCTGGAAAGCAGAATGTCTTTCCTGGGATTTGCATAAGTCACTGGCATGTGGACGACACATGCAGCTTAATGAATATGGTACATAGATGCTTCTAAAATGCACTTGCTTTTCAGTAGTTTGGAATAAGTGAATGCATTCTAAGTAAAAGTAAGAGCTTAATTAAGCAGAATCCTAGGCACCACTGTCTCACAACCCCAATTCAAATTCCAAAGGTTTAGGATGAGGGTAAGATTTGTATTAGTCTGAGTCAAATTTGATCCCTTGCTCTTTGGTCATTTCACTGCTTATTAAAACCTGAAATGAAAGGCATAGGAAAGATCACAAATCAATCCAAGACAGACGTCGATTCACTACATAGTGACATACACTTCTGAAGTGTCTGGAAGTGGAAGGACCCTTTTCTGAATGAGATAGAAGATCAAGAGAAGTTTCTTCCCAGCCAAACATTTTTCAGATGCTAAGCAAGTACAATTGTAGAAATCATATTTACAACTTAATAAAGGTTACCATCGATTTGGTCAAGACCAAAATCAACCTACTATGGCCAAGTGACCTCTTAGAAGAGTTACGTGAATTTTAGGTAGGAGTAAGTAGCCATCACTAAGCAGAGGAACTCTGTATACAACCTGCCATTTTCAGGACACCTATTGCCTTCATGTGATGAGTGTGTAGGCCTTTGATATGGCAATTCTCCTATTCAGATGCTTGCCAGGAATGGGATAGGTACAATATCACTTCTGTTTCCTGGTGTAATTAAGGACTGGCCACTTGCAGATGTGGACCCTTATTTAGAAAAGGGGATAGTGCTCTAGAGACCATGTCAGCTTTATTTGTAAATATCAACCTCTTTTCATTATTCAACATTTTGTATTACAAGACACTTTTCAAAATAAATTATGAGCCAACATATTTTTTCATCTGGCATGTTTGTGGACCCTTAGACCCACATGAATGTTAGTTTCTTATTTCCCTTTCAATTCATTGGATAATAGATCTTAGTGCTGAAATGCTTCTTTCAATTAAACTTGCAGTGGATCTAAGGATTTGGATTGTGAGCTTCTTACAATGGGAGCAAAACAGAAGAACAATACCATTGCTGGTGGCCCTGGAGACCAGTCTTAAGGGGGAGAATTTCTCCTAACAAGTTTCAAATTGAATCTTCATGTGAGTGTATTCAGTTCTTATGAAGGAGACAGAATTAGACATCAAAATTCAGTAAAAAGAACTTCTGGGCCTGAAAAATCAGTAGTTGTAAAATATTAACAAAAGCCAAATATTGTACTTGGACTTGGAACTTTGTTCCTATTGTGACCTGTTGGAGGTGAAATGGAAACACCCAGTCTCATACTGATTCAGACAATGGAAAGTGGTCATGTAATCCAGCTCAGACAGACTAATTGCCTGTGGATTGGGGGCGTGTTTTCATTCCCAGAATATTTTATCTTATTTAATTATTCTAAGGATTCTAATGCTAAATGGGTAAGATGTACAAAAGCCTCTAGATAGAGTTTATAGACCTATCTCTGCTAAAATAAAATAAATACACAGGTTTGGGCTTACTTTAGGCAAACTTCTGTGCTAAGTTTTATAGGCATATAAATACAAATATTGTAAGAATGTTCTATTTCCAAGAAGCCCAACAACTAGGATTACCAGATTTAGCAAATAAAAATATAGAATGTCTTCTGTTAGAAGGAGTAAGTTTTTTGAGATCTATTGCACAACATGGCGACTATCGTTAATAATAGTGTATTGTATATTTCAAAATTGCTGAGAGAGTAGATTTCAAATGTTTTCATCACAAAAAAATATATTTTTAGTAGAAGTATGTCCCAAGTAAAGGTAATAAATATGTTACTTAGCTTGATTTGATCATTCCACTTTGCATACATATATCATGCCATCATTTTTACCCCATAAATATATACAATTATAATTCCCAATTTATGATAAAATTTTACAGAGAAAAATATTATAATAAAAAATATAGAACATCAGTCAAATTTTAATTTCAGATAAATGATAAATAATTTTTCAGTACAAGTATGTCTCATGCAATACTTAGAACATATTTATACTAAAAATATATTTGTTCTTTATCTGAAATTCAAATTTAACTGGACATCTTAGATTTTATCTGGTAATTCTATCAGCTCACCATCACAAATGGAGACCACATTTCAATCTACAGATAAAAAACTAAATTTGAACTATCCGTTTGATGTCACCTGAAGACCACGAGTGCTTAGACAGAGAGCAGTAGATCTGGTGTAGCGGAAAAATCTCAGTGATAATCTTGTTCCTGCCTAAAGTAGAGGAAGGTTGCGTGTTGTGCTGTGCTTTTATTTTTGTTAAATTCCCTTGAGTTAATAAAATGCAAAACCATAATACTTCACATTTTGAGATAGCCTGTCTGAAACAGGAAGAAAGTCACCTCTATGAGAGTTTATGTGCATTTTCCAACAAGACTGCAGTGACAAGAGGCTAAGTGTATACCTCAGGTATATTTAACACAGGGAAAGAAGAGATTGTCAATGAGAGCCCTATGCTTGGAGATGGGCAAATTTTAAGTGGGTTTATTTGTTGCGTGGGGTTTGGGGTATGGTGTGTCTGTTTAAATATGTGTTTGAGAGTTTTGCCCCTTCAATAGAGTAAATCTCAGAAAGGCACTTAATACTGCACGGATCTGAACAAATTATTTTTTAAAGCCAGCAATAAAAAAATAAAATTATAAATATTTTGGGGTAATGTAGAATATGGATATATCTTTTGATAAATATCCACCTGTAAAGGACACAGAATACCTCTGATTAAACAGCTGTTTAAATTAAGAAATTAATTTATAGTAAAAATACCAAGGTGACTCAAGATCAAAGATTACCAGATATAATTCATTTATAAATGCATGGAATGTCTTTAAGGCTAAGGGAATTATTTGGCCATCTACTATATTTCTTGGGCATTCTGAGGTTTTTTAGTATATGTGGAATCCTATTACTTTTGATTCTGCATTAGGAAATCAGAAATGGATGCCAAAATAAAACCGAGATTCAACTTCTTTATTACACATATTAGTCTCCTCCTATTTAGCTAGAAATCACTTAAGCACAAGAACTTCACCAGAAATGTTTTTTATTCTGTACCTGGCAGTGCCTGACTCACCACAGGTACTCAGTAAGTTGTGTTAAACGGGTTATTGGGAAAAGAATTAACATATTGTATACAGTACTAAAATGCATCAACTGCCTTCTACCCTGGGTTTTATCCAATCAGATTCTGAGTGTTTTTTTAAAAAATCTCTATAGTTGGAATCTAAGAAAACTGAAGTCAAGCCCTAGCTTAGCTTTAGGCTCTAGTGGTAAGATCTCCCAAATTGCATACTGGCTTTCTCTGCAGCCAGGAAGATTCCATTTGCATCTGCGAGAGGAGAGCAGCAGATATTCCTGGGTCTGTTCAAGTATTCAAGGAGAGTCTTCCCAGGAAAGAAGGAGGCTTACCTACTACTCTGTACTTTCCCAGCTCTTGTTCCAAATACCATTTTATCGAAGAGACAAACACATTCTTTTCTTCTATAACATTGTGTGGAGACTAAAGTAACTCCATCTTAGATGCTAATCCATGTGGACTTCTGATTTATCCCAGTTCTAAAAATGCCTCTAAGATTTTCAGTTTATCTACTGTCCCTTGTGTAAGAGCACATACCTAATTGTAAACCCTGCCCTTAAGCAAATTCCAACACATTCCCTCTGACACGTTTGTTCCTTTTCCCTATAGTATATAAGCCCAGGGTATGGGGTGAACAATGTGGAGATCTACCTGTCTTGTGGCCACCCAAGACCACACTTCTGTCCATAAGTTCCCCAATAAAACACCCTCTACTGACAAAATGGATTTGGCTGACTCCTTAGCTTTCTTGGCTACTTCAGCATTGAGGGGCTGCTTTGCATATACAGCACCTTCCGAAACACATCCCAAGTCCAAATAAAATGAAATATAAATTAAAATGAGTCTCATCACCAGTACAGTGATTAAAAAAAAGAAAAAAAGAGAAGCCAAGATCACAGCTGTGACTCCTGGATGTGTCATTTGGCATACTATAGAAAAAGACCAAAGAAGGGTGATATTGATGCCGTAATAGGAGGCTGAGAGAGGAGAGACGACTGTGTATGTTACATTTACCAGCTCGGCACCTGTGAAATAAGTAATAGCATGCTCATTTTACAAATGAAGAAATTGACTTCTTCAAGTTCACTTGACTAGAAAGCAGTGGTGGTAAAATTTGAACCCAGATCTTATTAACTCCAAAGGCCCCTGCCCCGCTACGCCAGGGGCAGATGGCTTACAGCAGGCAGTCATTGCTAGTGGCTAGTCAATTCAGTGCACGTGTCTAAGACTGGACCACGTGGGTCTTTTTCTATGTGAAAGGGCATCAGACAATCCTGTCTTTTAGGTGAATGCCAAAGTTAGGACAAATCGACTCTTAAAAACTACAATGAGGCACATAAATGATGATAGATCATTATTTCTTTCATCGTTAATTTTGGATTTCTGTTCTCTATATCTTTTCTTACTACTTTGCTAAAACATCAACATTAATGTCTCAGTCAGGTTCCAACTTCCCAACCGACCTTTATCCCAATTACCCCTCTATGCAACACCTGCTTTAGAAAAGTTAACCTTCAAAATGTTCCTGAAATGGAACTTTCTCTATACATCTTTACCTTCTGAATAATAATTACCTCCCACCCATTCTCTGCTTCTTTCTGGAGTCAATTATAAAGTTCATTTGAGAGAACAAAGAAATATAGCCAGAAACGGAAAGAGCAACTAGAGGAGGCTAGTGTCCCACCAGATACAACACACGCTGCAGGCCCCAGCTACCACCACAGTGTAGTTTGGGTGCACTAATACACAGAACAATGAAATAAACCCTGATGTAGACCCAACTGCATATGGAAATTTAGTATATGATGAAGGCAGCATTTCAAATCGTTGGGGGGAAGCGGGGATTGGGGAGTGAACATTTTAATAAGGAGCATTGGAATAACTAGAGAGTTATATTTAAAAAGATAAAAGTGAATGTATTCCTTATACTACATGCCAGAAAAATTTCCAATTAGAAAAAGATTTCATACATAAAAATGATGCTACACAAGTACTAGAGGAAAACATGAATGAATTCCTCCAAAACTTGGGTGTTGCATAGAGGGGTAGAAACAATGATCAACTCTAGCAGCAATGAGCATCTCTATTGTGGTTTCTAAATATCAATTCTCACTAAAAGATCTAGAACTCTTAAGAGACATAACTGATTTCAGGTCTGGAAAAGGAAATGCATGAGATGGGTCATAACAAAAGCTACCAAAATTACCCTAGTCAGTCAAAAGCCAAACTGAAGAGGCTCCCACTGGCCCAGGACAGTACAATTTGGACATCGATAAAGATGACAAATACATGGATTAAATCAACATATTTTTCTAAAAATCCATACATTCATAATGATACTAAGAAAAAAATATGCTCATTAGTCACCTTGGAAGGATGTTAGGGAATTGATGCATTAATTTGAAAACTGGTGTGTAAAGATGTTAATTACATATTAGAGGATAATAAGTTGTTTTACTAAGTGTTATAATGATATTTAATAAGGCTTCAAAAGAATCCTTATCATTTAGAAATATATAGCATATTTGAAGATGATATATGTCTTTTGGTAGCTGATTCAAAACAATGGAACACAAGTGAATGGGTGTATAGATGAAATAAGATTGTCTGTGAGGTCATTATTGTTGGAACTGAGCAATGGGTACAGGAAGTTCATCATGCTATTTTTTTCTAGATTTTTGTATGTTTAAAATTTTTATAGGAGTTCAAGACCAGCCTGAGCAAGAGCAAGATCCTATCTCTACAAAAAACAGAACAATTATCCGGGTGTGGTGGTGCATACCTGTAGTCCCAGCTACAAAGAAGCCCTCAGCAGGAGGATCACTTGAGCCCAGAGGTTTGAGGTTGCAGCGAGCTAAGGTGATGCCACTGCACTCTTGCCTGGGTGACAGAGCGAGACCCTGTCTCCAAAAAAAATTTTTTAATAATAAAAATTTTTTTTCAAGTGCCATATGTAAATAGCTGAACAAAAAAAAGAAGTCCAGGTCTGAATATGTGAACTAAAAATAGATGTCATGTTCAAGAGAGATCAGATTAGTGAAAGCTACAACTCAGTGTACAGAATTACATTCTAAAATCAATCTATGCAAAAAACAAAAGCCTTACTGAGGTCAGCAATAAGATAATAGTTGATAAGTCCTATTTGGTGAGGAATAAATGAATAAATAAATAAATAGGAGCATGTAATAAGACCAGGAGTTCCCTGGAGAAGAAAGCAGCACATGGACCATGCGGAGACATGTACCCGACCAGAGCAGAGGGCAGAAACAGGGGACCTCCATCTGGAAGGAATAGTTAGCAAAGAATGACAGAAGAACCATGAGGGTCTGAAGCAAGGGAGAAGGTAGTGGAACGAAGACGAGGAAATGAATTCTAGAGATGACTCACAGGAACAGTTGAAAGTACCTTATGATATTGAGATGAGGAAGAAAAGAGATCCAAAGATGATTCAATTTAATTCACCAAATATTTACTGAGAATTGTGTGCCTACATGGTCTCAAAGCCCTGGCAGTCTAATTGGGGAGAGAGATAATTGAAATAATTAACTATAATATATGCAAGTATTTTATAACAGAAATTAGCATGAAAGTTGTAGGGGAACACAGACAAAGCAGCAACTGAATAGATGTGATACTCACTGAGTTGGGGGAAATACTGAAGGAGCAGCAGAGCAGAAGGGACGCGTGGAATATGAGGTGCTTATGGGACGTCCAGTTGAATGGCTTCCGCAGGAAGTTAGACATAGTGGCATAGAGCTGATATCAGCACGCAGGCAACAGTTCCCAAAATAAATGGACTAGTTAAGTCTGTGGGAAGATAGCAAAAAAAGATGGCCATCTTTATATGATATTTTGGTCTTATAAATACAATATTTTATTTTATCAGTGTCTTCATCAAGTTTAAATTTTTATTTATTTAAATTTTTCCTGAGTGCTAAGTAAAGAATATTCCAATTTAATGCTACTATAAAGATTTTCTGGAATCCTCTGAACCTAATGTCAAATCCCCCCCTGATGTAGCACTTAAGTGCCTCATTTAAGGTAGATTAAAGCAATTTATTTATATGTGCCTGCCTCACTGCACTTATCAGTACAGACATAAAAGAGCATAGTGATAATGGCTACCTTCAGTAAGAAAAAAATGTTATTTCAAAGATGGACATGTAACAAATCTTTGTTTTAAGGGCTATGTAATGAGAGAAGGTAGATGCAGCTCCGTCGATATAACTGAGTGGAAGTAACTTTTCCAAATGAAAACAAATCCTATTTCTCCTTTGAAATTTCTGCACTCAATTTTTCAATACCCTATTTTAGAATTTATAGTTTTCTTAAAAACTTTGAGGAATTGAGAAACTATCTCTAACATCCATTTATCAATTGGTCCAAATATATACAATACGGCAATGACTCAGAAGTGTTAACAACATTTGCTATGTACGGTTAAACTGTAAAACACAGTTTTTAACATCAATTGGCATCAAGAGCTCAATAAGTAAAACATGCCATATGGCATTATGTTCATAGAATAGAAACAGGGACCAACACTGTCTGCTGTTTGATCACCATTTACAGTCATTTTGAGGGGTTGAGAAAGAAATCCAGTAATACCACACATAAAATTGAAAGGTGGCTACAAATTATCATTGAACATTTGCATGGTAACTTCTTAAATTTATTGAAAAATATACTTAAGAAAAGTCCTTAAGATGAACTCTTTTCATCTTCTACACATTCTATATGGCTTTATAGTGAGACAGGAAAGTTAACATTCTCAGCAATAACCTTACCAACTTGAAAAACGAACTCAAGTTGAGTGATGGTATAGATGAGAAATTTTCTTTAACTGCCACCTCACAAAGGTATGAAATGAAAGACCACCTCAAGATCCCCATTCCATGGAATATGCATTTTGATTTTTATCTAAGTAATGTGCATGGTACAGGACATGACTAAACATAATCCAATATGATTTGTGTTGCGGTGGCTCTCCAAAGAACAAATCTGTAAAATTACAACATGTGAAGGCTTAACACAGTGATATAAAATGGCAGTGGCACGGTTCATATCTTAAACTGACAGACTGATGGTGATTATTGCAAGGACAATGCCCTGCATATGTCAAATGATTTGCAAATAATTTATGTCACCTTCCCCTCCATTATTGTTTTTGCAGAGGACATAAACTGTGTCACCAATATTAAACTGTCTGCAAAAAGAGCCGAGCTCAGCTTTCTCCTCTCTGAGATCGCAGAGCCATTGCACCCAGACAAACATGCATATGGCCATCATTTGTCCAACATCTTACACAGTGTGAAGGTTTTTTACTTGAAATGCCAACCTGTGTGGCAGATGATGTATGTGTTTCCTCAGTCCCGTGATTACCAGGCCCGCGCCGCTGTGCTGCGCTCTCACCTCATCAGTTCCACAAGCCGCACTGCAAGGTGTGTGAAGCATTTGCAGCAATATGGCTTCTGACACGCAGGGAGGTGGAGGCGTTCCGGTGTGAATATCTGACTCCAGATTTTGTTCCAATCAGGGTCACAGTCTGACCTGCAGAAATTAGTGTGGGTAGAGATTTAGGACTCAAAAACAGCAATTTGAAAACTGGAATGAATGTATTTTGATAAAGGGGAAAGCAAAGGGCAGCCTTGCTGTCCCTGGTTGACTGCTGTGCCAAATGCCTTAGAAATGACTTGCATTTTGTTCCTTTGGAAGAGAATGTAGTGTAAGACATATTTGTTGTCACTAGTTGTAAACAGAAAAGGTTACACCTGCAACTAGCAGGTGTAATTAGTTTAAGGGATTTGCCATTATTACAGACCAGGGAATTGTCATCCTTGTAAAATGACACGACAAGGCAGCTCTCCCCCAAATCTAAAGTTTTAGGAACACTTAAATCAGATTTTCTTTTATGTACATGTATGAACATACATGTGCACATATGTGTGCACATATATACGTAAAAGATAAAGATGAGATCTTAAAATATACTTTCTAAACTATTGAGGTAGCAATCTTTTGTTTTTAAGAGCTCTCTAAAATCCAGACATTCGATTCAGGCAGAGTACAGTAGTTTTCTCTCACTGCAACCCTCTGTCTTTATTAAAAAGAGAAAAGGAGCAAGAGAGGAGGACAACCAAGAAGTTTAAAGATTGCCCCAAAGGGCTCTATTTAGACATCAAATAGCTTTTACAAAGCTGCACATTTTGGTGATTAAGTGTAAATTCATTAGAAACATATGAATTTATTTTCCTATAAAATTCACATGGACATAAATATATCTCCCCAACCTCCAATTTTCAATAATAGGAGGGTGGGAAGACTAAAAGAAGACACATGGTGTTTAGTTCTCATCTTCTGCCATTTACCATATTCAGACAGAACATTTCCAAACACGGACTTTGCAAATTTGATCAAAATACCTAATTTTAATAAAAAGCAATGTGTAAGCTTTGAATAATTCCTCAAAATTAATTTACAAAACAAAAATCTTACTTGTGTTATTTACCAAAACAAAAATATATCTCACTTAGGACCAGTTATGCTATGAGAATAAGCAAACCAAAGCTATCAAGGTCACCTTAGTAGTGAATTGATATGATTTCCAGAAATTGAATACTCTCAATTGAAAAATAACGGGCAGCCAACAGAATTTCCATCAATATTGGCCACTTCTGATTACCTGCAATGCTTTCAATTAATGACGAGAGGGAAGAAAATGGAAACACACATATGTTAATAATAAAATTGTAGAAAAACAAGCATGATGGGTTTTGTGAATTTATATTTGGAGAATTTTTAAGATGTGGCCAGCAGCCCCATAGGAGCTTATCCTGACAAGGTTAATTTACATGTTTTACAATGAGCATTGTCAAGGTTGGCAGAGCTGAATACACCCAGTTAACCCCTCTCCATTCCCAGACATTTCATTCTCTTATACCCTAAAATACAAAAGCATGATTATTAAAGGTCTCTCATGTCACACAAGAGTCCTTGGAAGATTTGTTAAATTAGATTGTGAAAATTAATGCCTTTTAAAACTGCCTACTGGACAGTTTTATCTAGATGTCCAACTCAAATGTCCAAAACTGGCCTCCAAACTGTCAACCTCTCATCAATTTTCTTTTCTGCCAACTATACCTTTTGGCCATTGAGGCTTAGGATCTTGGCCCCTACCTTTTCATTCACCACATCCGATTTGTTATCACCTGTTAGCTTTTCCTTGCAAATTTTTCTCGGATCTGCCCCTCTCTTTCCTTTTTCTTGGTGACCTTCGTAATCCAAGTACTCATTACCTAAATTTTAATGAAATGACCTTGCATTTTTATCTCCTAGCTACAGGAGACATACTACACGTCACTTCCTGAGCAATCTTGCTCATCGGCCAATTTAATCATATTCTTTTCTCCAGTAAAAATAACACTTTTTGGATTTGTGAAATGCTTCATAATCCACAAAGCACTTTTGCATTAATTAATTTGTTTGATCTTCACAGCAAGCTTGTGAGGTGGGCAGAACAGGTATTTTTTTTTATTTCAGCATAATATGGGGGGACAGATGTTTAGGTTACATGTGTATTAACGTTTCCATTTGTAAATGAGGAAGCTCAAACTTGAAGAGGCAGTGCCTTGACTGAGACCATGTATGCAGTTACCCCCTGGAGTCAGCAGTCCGACTAAAGTCTTTTGACTCCAAGCCCAGAGCAATTTTCATTATAACATTCAGTCTACCATGACTGCATGTTGCCTAAATGTCCAAATTACTTAAGTACTCTCTAAGCCTTTTGTAATCTAGTCCACATTTGCATTTATAACTTCATCTTCCATGACTACTCTATAGAAACCAATCACATTGATTTACCTACTGTCCATGAACTTGCTGGGCACTTTTTACTCATACTGCAACCTTTTAATCTAAAAGTCTTCCCCTATTCAGTCTACCTATCTACTTTTAAAATGCAATTCACTTTAATTTCTCCATGACATTTCATTAAATGTCAATATTTTTTCACGTTTAAACTCAACCTCATTTGTTGAATACTTAACTATATATGACCTGTGTTCCTTCTTAAACTGTTGCTTTTTTACACTCTCATTTAAGTTTTAACACATTTTTGTCTTCTCTACCCATACAGATTACAATTTATTGAGAGCAGGGTCTGTATCTTTGTATGCCTTTCAGAATCTAACAAATGCAATATAAAAGATATTAAGTAAATATTTGTATGCATTGAATTCATTTTGGTTGAGTTTTGTTAGTAGATGGCTTTTATATTTGGAATTTTCACACTGGCTTTATAATAGGAGATCATATACAGATACCATGACTACCCTCAATTGGGTACTTTCAACTTAATATATAGTATTTTAAAATTTTTTACTCACTTTAAATACTATATATTATTAATCATCATCAAAGGAGAATTTTAAAATCAAGTAACCTTTTCTCATGGACTATTTTAGAAGTCAAGTTTTCATCTGTCACTATTTTCTAATTAGGTGTATACAGAGATGGTGTTCACTAACTCATTAGAAAATCACTTGAAGCAGATATGTGTCATTAATCAATAGTAATTATTAAATATATTGTGAACAACATACTAAATGAAAAGAACATAAACTTACACTTTGTTTTTTCATTTATACACTTACATCTATATTAATATAAATGTAAATCATCTTAAGGTAATTTCTAATACAGCATAAATATGATAAAGTTTGGCATTTCAATTTGCCACTCAGGATAATTTTCTTTTTCTATTGTTTGAAAATACAGTGACAAATTTTTTTCAAGTCTTTCTATACCTATTGAAATGCATCTTCTGAAAAGCTAACCATGCTAATCTTGGCTTATTTGCATTTATTCAGCCCTTAGCATACTTTCAAAGTTATAACAATATCAACTGTATATCTAGAATAATGCTTAGTTTAGATAGAATTCTCTTGTTTACCTTCTTGAACATGTGAAGTATATTTATAATAGCTGTTTTAACTTCCTTGTCTACTAATTCTTTCATCGATGTCATTTCTGGGTCTATTTCTGTTGATTGACTTTTCTCCTCATGCTTCTGTGCATACTTGATAATCTTTTCTTGAGTGCCAGACTTTGTGAATTTCACATTATTGGACACTGGAGATTTTTGTGTTCCTTAACTATTTTAAGGCTTTGTTCTGGAATGCACTTTTGGAATTAATTCAGTCCTTTTGAGGCTTACTTTTAAGCTTTGTTAGATGGGTGCGGAGAGCCATTAGTCTAGGTCTAATCTGGCCCTAATTCTGAGAACTTTGATGCCACAGGTTATTATATGCTCTTTCAAACTCCAGCTGATGGGAATACAAAGCCCTCTGTGAACTCTAAAGATTGTTCTGCTTGCTCTTGTCCAATCGTTCTTTCCCCGGCCTTGGTAGTTTCTTCACAAGCATGTTATAGTCCATACTCAGTTGAAGGCTAGAACATACACCTTCTACGGATCTCCAGAGTTCTCTCTCTACATAGTTCTCTTCTCTTATGTACTCTGTTTTGTGAATTCTAGCCACCCTGGCCTTCTTGAATTTGGAACTCTTGTCTTCTCGACACAGAGAGACTACTGGGCTCTGCTTGGGCTCCCCTCCTTCCTGTGAAGAAGCCTGGACGTGCTCTCCAAGCAGAAGCTCGGCGATTGAAGAGCTCACTTTCTTTTCCTTCATGCAGGGATCACTGTCCTGAACCGCCTATTGTTTCATGTCTCAAACCATTGCTTTATATATCTTGTCTGGTTTCCTTAGTGTTTAAATCAGGAGGATAAGTCCAGGTCCTGTTACTCTCATCTTGACTGGAAGTGGAAGTTCTCAGAGAGCATCATGAAAGGTAAAAATTGCCCTGGAGGTCAGAGTGAAAATGAACTTTTCTTGTTCAGAATTGCCAAAGAACAAAAAACCAACAGAAATGAAAATTTGCCCTTTCTAAAATAAGCCCTTCAGCAATGGTATTTAGTTCAAAGTAGAAAAAGAAAACTACCTTGGCTCTTTAGAATACAATTTTTAATTTATACACATATGAGGAGATAATTCAGCATTTTCAAGGTAATTTACCTATCCTATTTCAAAATCACTTCAATTTCTTAAAGGTCACTGAAAACATTGTTTCAATAGCCAGAAATAGTTTCTGATGTAATATTAAAATATAAGTTATTTCTTCATTTCTATTATTTGGTACCAAAACAAACAAAATATAGTGTGACTGCAATGCAAGTCTAGGCACAAAGAGAGCGAGAGCGAGAGTGAGAGCGAGAGAGAGGAGAGAAAGAGAGAGAGAGAGAGAGACAGAGAGAGAAAGAAATGAAATAAACAGAAGAATTGGCCTGAGCAAACCGGTACTTTTTTTGTTACACGTCCCACTTTGTATTGGTAAGACCAGATAATGAGTAGCACTTTTTCTTTGTAACAATTCATTAATCAGAGAAATGATCCTTGCTAGTGTTTAGATGTTTTACTTAATTTGGTACCTCTGGCCTGCTGCCCCGCTCGTGCCAAAATTATTATTTCTCACCCAGCAGGTGATAAATAACAACTTCAGTTGTGATTAATACCATGAATCCTTCAACCTGACGAATGTGCAAAAAAAAAAAAAAAAAAAAACTTGAGACCTACAGAACAAGTGGGTGATAATTGTTGTGAGAACTGTTGAAGCTCAGCTCAGCTTGTGAGGGAAGAAATCCAGAGGAAATGAAGCGTTTGCTAGCAGTCCAGCTGATCCTAAGGGGCTTCATTAAGCCCTTCATTCGCCATTCGAATACCTGTGCTAGGTTTTCTCTCTCCCAACGCTAACTTTTAAGTATCTTCAGAGGAAAGAAACCACTAACTCATTTTTGCATACATTTAAATATTTATCAAATGGATGAATGAATGAATAATAAATGAGAAAACAGAAGTTTTGCCCCAGTATTAGACATTATAATATGGGTCATTTGAGAGCTACATATGGTTATCTCTTGTCATTTCTCTAATAATGCAATTGTGCACAA
This sequence comes from Avahi laniger, assembly GCA_963575035.1. NCBI lineage: Eukaryota > Metazoa > Chordata > Mammalia > Primates > Indriidae > Avahi > Avahi laniger. Next base: position 77,454 of record CAUYSK010003162.1, read on the forward strand.
ATGTAGTTTTGCTAAAACCCACAGCAAAATTAGCATTCTCTGCTGACAAAAAGAAAACTATTAGCTATGGCCAGTAACTAAAGCCACATGGTGCCATCAACTTGGTTATTATCATTTAACACTAGTAACTAGAATGTTTGTACCCTCACAATACCTTGGAATAATAAAAAAAAATAAAAATAAAATAAAAAAAAAACACTAGATACCAAGGTATATACCAGTGGTCCTTAATTAGGCAGAGGGTAAGGGGACTGCATGTTGTTTGAAAAAGATTCCCAGGATATTCTTTACCTCCTATTTGAGAAACTGCTTTAAGTGGTACTATATGTTTTAAGTCACAAGTCAATGGATTCGTAATGGTGGTCAACCAGCTGAATATTGCCTACAGACATGTTTGTTTGGCAGGCAAGTTTTAATCCTATTTTATTTTACTGCCATTGGGTAGAGGGATGCGTTTTTCGGTTTGGCACAGCCTCCGCTATCCCCTTTGTCTAATACCGGGTCTGTCTCACTCCATTCATTACACGCCCGGCTTCTGAATTGACTTTGTGGTCCCTGGCTGAATGGAGGGGTATTAAGTAATAACAACAAACGGGGGTGGGGGGAGCAAAAAAATGACCTGGATAGAGGTATGTGAATCACAAATTATCTAAGCACCAACTTCTTCAGTGAAAAAATATTTTATCTCTGTCCACAAGCAATTCCTGACATGGTATCAATATCACCTGAAAATTGCACAACGTGTAAGCCATATGGAAACGCAAAAGAGGGAATGTAATCCAGTCCATCTCAGACTAACTCTTAAGAATAGTTTTACCCAGGATTTGAAGTAAGTGGAGGAAGAAACAGAATAAAATAAGAACCATCTTCCCTCGTTAACCAAATGTCCCATAATTCTTAATAAAAAGTGAAGCACCTTGAATAGAAATTCTAGATTACTGATTTATCACTATATACTCTTTAAATTAAGTGGAACTGAGAAAACCTAAATAAATTAATGACCAAAAAATGAGTTGGTAGTCAAAAATCTACTCCTCCCCAAAAGCCAGTGACCTTTGAAGGATAATCCCTATATTATACAAATTTTAGAGAACAGAAGAAGGTGTCACCCAATTCATTTCTTTAAATCAACTTCATTGAGGTAGAATTTAAATACAATAAAATTCAATTTGCTGACTTTTGACAAATGTATACATCTTATAAACAACATCGAGATCACAATAATTTTTCTATTACTCCAAAAAGTGCCCCTCTGCCTTCAATCCATAGAAAAACAACAAATCTGACCACGATCATTGATCTGCTGTCATAATAGATTAACTTTGCTTATTTTAAGATTTCATATATGCATTGAGTAGGTACTTTCATGTCTGCCTTCTTACTCTCAACATATGTAATGGCTTTGAGATTCACCCAGGTTGTTGCAAGTAACAGAAGTTTGTTCTTTTTTATTACTGAGTAGTATTCCATTGTTTAAATGTACCATAATTTATTATTCACCTGTAGATGGACTTCTGATTTTTTTCTAATCCTGAGCTATGAATTAAGCTATTATGAACATTCGGGCATTAATCTCTGCATGCTCACAGCTTCATTCCTCTGGGGCAAATACTTGGGAGTGGAATTACTGCACCATATAGTAAATGTATGTTTTAGAAACTGCCAGTTTTCCAAAAGACTTGCACACTAGCAGCATATGACAATTTCAATTGTTCCATGTCCTTGCCAACACTTGGTATTATTAAACTTTTCAATTTTAGCCATCTTAACAGGTGTGTGATGATAACTCATTGTAGTTTAATTTACATTTTCCTGATAACTAATGACATTAAGCTTCTTTTCATGCATTTATTGGCCATTCATATATATTTTTTTTATATAAGTGTAAGTATTTTGCTAACTTTTTAACCTGGGTTGTCTTTTTATTAATTTCTAAGAGTGCTTTGAGTGCTTTGTTGTTCTGGATACAAGACCTTTATCAGAAATATTATTGCAAAAATTTTCTCCTAGTCTGTGGTAAGCCTTTCTATTTTATTAAGTGTCTTTGGAAGAGTAGATTTTAATTTTGATTAAGTTCAGTTTTAATATTTTCTTTTTTTCATAAGTGCTTCCTGTGTCCTACCTAGAAAAATCTTTGCCTACTTCAAGGTCACAGAGATGTTTTTTCCCAATGTTTTCTTTTAGAAGCTTTACAGTTTTAACTTCTACATTTAAATCTATAATACATTTTGAGTTAATTTTTTTGTGTAGTTGAGGTGAGAGTTAGAGTTTATTTTTTCCCTAATGATATCAAGTTGTTCCAGGACCATCTGCCTAAAGGCCTATTTATCTACCCATTTCCCCCAACTGCCTTGGGATTATCTGGGGTTTATTGATTTTTCTCTATTATGTTCCTGTTTTCCATGCTGTGTTAGGTTTCATTTATTTTCTCTATTGCTTGTCCACGTCCCATTTCATTGATTTCCACTTTTTATTATTTTCTTCTTGGCTCTTATTTTGAGTTTAATTGCTCTTCTTCTTCTAGATTCTATAAGTTGAGATCACTGATTGTAGACTGTTCGTTTCTAATATGAGCATTTAAAACTGTAATTTTTCCTCTAAGCACTGCTTTAGTCGAATCACACAAACTTGGATATATAGTTGACTCTTGAACAACACACATTTAAACTGCGCAGGTACAATTATATGCAGATTTTCTTCCGTCTCCGCCAGCCCTGAGATAGCAAGACCAACCCCTCCTCTTCCTCATCCTCCTCAGCCTACTCAACATGAAGACACCGATGAAGATCTTTATGATGATCCACTTCCAATTAATAGAGTAAATATATTTTTCTTATTATTTTCTTGAAAACATTTTATTTTCTCTAGGTAACACCGTTGTAAAGATATAGTATATAATATGCATAATATATGGGTAAGACTTCTGGTCAAAAGTTTTGGAGACTCAAAAGTTAGATGTGAATTTTTGACTGTGTATTGAACAACACCCATGTTCAAGGGTAAACTGTATTGTATTTTCATTACTTTTAAGTTAAAATATATTTTCCACTTTCTTTTGTGACTTCATCTTTGACCTTGGGCTATTTTCAAATGTGTTGTTTAATTTCTAAGTATTTAGGGATTTTTTCCATGACCTAAATCAACTTGACTATTTGTGGAGCACATCTGCTCAAACTGATGGTGTTTATTGAATGAATGAAAATAATCATTTTCAGGGATACCAACAAGAAACTTGATTAGAACTTAACTCTCAGGAGTATTAGACTAGTGATGAAATAAAAATATGATACTGAGAAATAAAGATATGGATATTGAAGAACTTACTAAAACAATGCTTCTTGTGCTATCCAATGAGAAATTCAGCACTTCTAAATTCTCCAAGGAAACAGATAATGGAAGCCTAGGCAGTTGAAAAAAAACTTTTAACATTATATAGTCAAATGACACCAATGAACGATACAGCGGATCTACATTACATGAATATGTTATTGTTACAAAATGATGGCCTTATCATGGCCAGAAATACATCAAAGATTGTTAACTAATTTTCCAGTCTATTTAAAACATCAACTATTTATCACGATAAACACTTGGATGGCTAGAGAGTGATCTTTTCTATTTAAAAGATTTTTAAATTTTATTTTCTATTTTAAACATTTTTAAAAATTCATTAATTGACTTAATTTCATTAGCTTTGGCTTTTCGCTTTGAGATTCCATGTATGGTCAATAAAGAGATTCTCTTACTTGCTTTTCTTCATAGCATTTTCATCTTGTCTTTCAATTTCTCTGTTTTATAAGTTCCCAATAATATCCTTAATTTAAGTACATAACTTGCTTGTTTCAATAGAAACATGTAAATAGGACCAAGAATTCAAACTAAATGTGTACAATAAAAAGCTTAAAAACAGCAATATTCTTAATGTTCTATCTTTATCTCTAATTTTATAGGAGTGAAGCATCACACTGATGAAAGTGTATTACATTAAACTTGGTAAGCCAACATTTCTGATTTAATGCAAAAAAAAACTATAAAATTTGTAGTTTTTCTGGTTTAAGTTATATTATGGGGTTTTGTTTTTTTACACATTATTGTTTTTAAAACAACTTTTGTTAAGTTTAGGTTTAAACCCTAGGCAGTGAAAACGGTAAGGAGCTAATCCTCCACAAGCAATTTTGTGTGTACTGTGAATGATATTTCTTTTGAATGTATGATTAAACCAAAATAATTACATGATCAATATTAACAAAATACACATGTTATTTGGGAGCAGAGAAATATAAAGTATGTTATCCCCTCAGGAACATACACATTTCAACTCAACAATCGTCAAAATTTCTTATATTAAATATTTGGGCATGAAAACCAGAAAAGTACTGAATAATGTCTAATATACCAAATTTAGGACATTTCTCTCAAGAGTCAGTATAAATTAATCCATCATCTAAGTTGATATCTTAGTAATTTGACATATTTGGTAAAGTTTTCAAAATATTTAGTAAATAAAGAGTTCCTTCCTTCCTTCCTTCCTTCCTTCCTTCCTTCCTTCCTTCCTTCTTCTTCCTTCCTTCTTTCTTCCTCTCTCTCTCTCTCTTTCTCTCCCTCTGTTGCCCCAGCTAGAGTACAGTGGCATCATCATAGCTCACTGCAACCTTCAACTCCTGGGCTCAAGCGATCCTCCTGCCTCAGTCTCCTGAGTATCTGGGACTACAGGCGTGCACCACCATGCCGGCTAATTTTTCTATTTTTTGTAGAGATGGAGGTCTTGTTCTGGCTCAGGTTGTTCTATGAACTCCTGGCCTCAAGTGATCCTCCCGCCTCAGCTTCCCAAAGTACTATGATTACAAGCATGAGCCATTGTGACCAACTTCAGAACAGTAGAAGCTGCCAGGAAGACTCAATGCCCCTACCTGGATCTCCCCTGTCTCTCACATGGAATAAAATGTGCCAAGGAAAACAAATTGTACAGCCAAATGCAAAAAACAAACAAACAAACAAAAAAGAAAACCTGTTAGACTCTTATCTCATACCACACATTAAAATTAACTTAACTCAAAATGGATCATAGACCTAAATGTAAGGATGTAAAAGCTAAAACAAGAAAACTTCTAAAAAAAAAGAATAATAAGGAGAAAATTATTGTGACTTTGGATTAGGCAAAGATTTCTTACACATGACCAAAAAAGCACAATTCATAAAAGAAAAACTTGATAAATTGGACTTCATCAAAATTTAAAACTTCTGCTCTTCCAAAGACACCACTGAGAAATGAAAAGACAAGCCACAGACTGAGAGTAGAACAGCATGTATCATTTGAACATAAGCTATGATTAAGATATATACTGTAAACTCTGACCACTATAAAACATTTTAAGAGGTATAAATAATAAGCCAATAATGGAGACAAAATGGCCTCATAAAAAAATCAAAAGAATAAAGAGTTAAAAGAAACAAAGAACAAGGGAACAAATACGAAAACACCTGGCAAGATGCTACATTTTAGTCCACCTATATCAATAATTACATTACATGTTAATACCCTAAATATGCTACTAAAAAGACAGGTTGTCAGATAATCTAAGACTCAATTCTAAGATGTTTATAAGAAACACATGTTAAATAAAAGGCTCTAAGTATGCTAAAATGATAAAATATACAAACCTCACAAACATTAGTCTAAAGAAACCTTGAGGACTAAGTGAAATAACTAAATTAGTACCAAATAACTTTTTAAAAATTTTTTTGTAGAGACAGGGTCTTGCTATGTTTCTCAGGCTAGTCTCAAACTCCTGGCCACAAGTGATACTCTCGCCTCAGCCTTCCAAAGTGTTGGGATTACAGGAGGGAGCCACCACGCCCGGCCAATATCAGACAAATAACTTTAGAGTAAGAAATATTATCAGGGATAAAGGACATTACATATCAATAAAGGGATCAATTCTCCAAGAAGAAATAATAACTCTAAATAACACCTAGTAAGAGATCTTCAAAATGCGTGAAACAAATTGATAGAAATGACAGGAGATAAAGAAGCCACAATTCAACACCCCTCTCTCAGTAATGAAGAACAAGGAGGCAGAAAATCAATAGGATGTAGAGACCTAAACAACGCTATCAACCAAACTGATGAACTTAACATTTATGGAATAGTCCTCCCAATAATAGCAGAATATATTAGGTCATTAAATATGAAATGTCCAATTTCAAATCAAAAGTTTAGTTTATTATATCTCAAACAAGAAGCAGTACAATTAATCAAAGTATAAACCTAATCTATTGACACCATCTTAACAGTAGCTTGTTTATGCCAGCAGTGAAGAAGCCTGGAGAGCCAGTGGTGATGAAATCAAGAAAGGCATTTTCCACAGCTTGTTGAGAATTGAATATTTTTCCTTGCAAGAAGTGGTCCAAAGCCTGGAAGAAGTGGTAGTCAGTTGGTTCACAGTCTGGTGAATATGGTGGATGACAGAGAGTTTTCAAATCCAGCCTATGCAGTTTGAGCAGCTTTGTATGACATATGTTTGAGCATTGTCTTGCAAGAGGATTGGCTTGTCTCTATTGACCAATCTCAGCTACTTAGTTGCAAGCATATTTAAACTCATATTCAAAAGTAATGTGAATTTTTGCCTTATCCATGACTTCACAAAAATTGCTCTAAAAAAAATTTGAAAGATAATCACAAGCCAAAACGTGTGTTTGCAAGAGGTACCTTCACAATAAACATAAAACAAGAAGTGTCAAAATGTCGGAGATATCAACTGTCACACTTAGGACTTAAGTACCTAGCAAAGGAATCTTGGAGTATATAACACAAATTACTTGTCTTAGACACTGTTTATTCTACATGTGTAAAGCTCCTGAGTGGCTTTCAGAAAGATCAAAAGAAAGTAAATGTAACATCCATACAGTTAAGCTTTATTTTTATATGCATACATGTTTCAAATATGAGTTCCATCATGGAACCAAGGCATTGCAGATAGCTCAGCTCGAAGTATCAACGAAGTGTTCGGGAAGGATGTGGCTAATGAACACAAAGTACATCCATGGTTTGAGAAGTTCCATTCTGGTGATTTTAATCTTGAAAATGAGCCATGTGGGCGACCTGAGACCAAGGTGGATAACAGTGAACTGAAAGCTGCAGTGGAAGCAAATCCATCTCAACCTACGCGTGAATTAGCAGCAAGGTTTGACGTTACTATTCCAATATTGGACCATTTGAAACAAATCGGCAAGGTGAAGAAGTTGGATAGATGGGTTCCACATGAATTAAACAAGTGTCAAAAGAGAAATCATCTCGAAGAT